>VZUI01084910.1:0-18581 GCA_013401135.1 Cettia cetti | reverse complement strand
GGGGGAAGGTAGGGTCAAGCTACATAGTTACAGGTTTTGGGGTTCCTTTTGGGGTAAACCATTCCCCAGAGGGATACAACAGGTGTCACAGCGAGATACCCACTCTGCCAAGGGTGAGAGGAGCTGTAGGTGTGTCTGTGCACAGCAGAGCTGTTGCTGCAGCCTGGACAGGCTCCTTGGAGCATCCTGTCCCTCCCCTCAGTGCCACCCATGGCCATGAAGGCATGGGAACAGTGGCTCCTGTGCCAGCTAGATGAGGCAGAGCAGCACAGGGCTCCTCTTCTGGCAGAGGTGCAGGCTGTGGTGAGGGCCTTGGCTGCTTGGTTCTCACCAGGCTGGCACAGACACAGAGCTGGAATTGTGCCTTTGCTTGGCTCTCTTCTGGCAGGGTGCTGTGTCCTTGCCCTGCACATGGGACACTCCATGGCTCTGCCCAGCCACAGGCAGGGGAGCCAGCTCCTTTTCTGTGCCATGATGAGAAAGCAAGAAGCACAGCACTGGCCCACATCCCCCTCACTCTGAATCAGATCACCTGCTCGTGGCTGGAGCTTTTGTTTCATGATCCAACACAGAATGAATAATACTACACAAACTCTGCAATCTAGGCACCATCTCACAGCTGTATCCTCAGCACAGAGTGTATAAATAATAGAGGGACTCTGAGTTCTCACTAACTCTTACACTGCAAAAGGACAGAACTTGTGCTTGTTCAACCTGGATTTAAGGAAAAACACAGAACACTGGCATTTCAGTTTTATGGAACCAAAGATTCTTGCCCAGTTCAAAGCCCAGTGAGACTCAGAAGAGAGATATCTCTTACATTCTTCTAGCCAGCACAGGGGAGAAATGAAGAACCAGGGTAAGTAACACACTATTTCATAGTGACCATCATTTTTCTTTGTGCTTACAGAAGTCTACGCTGATGAGCAATTACATCCAACTTCATGCAGCTTTATGGTGGAGGAAAGAAGAATGGTGCTCATCATCCTCTCTTTCATCCTTCATGCCAAGTGCTAAGGTCATACAGAAAATCAGAACAGGTTAATTTGCCCCCATTCTCTTTTTCACAACAAAATCGTTGTGAAACATACATCATTTTATTAATTGATCACAGAATAGGATTCCCCAAAATAACAAGGACTGAATTTGATAACTAAATAAGCCTCTTACACTCTTTGCTTACTTCCCTGTGCAACAATTCCTCCCCCACACTGCCTGGTGTGAGTTCATGGGATCCCTCCACGCTCTGGGTTTACGTGAGAAGCTGTATGTACTGAATGAAAGGTTCATTAAACATGGGAACTTCCTGGCCTTTTCTTTGCCTTCACCCTCTCCCTTTGATAGCTGAATGTAGTGCTTCACTCACGGAAACCAAAGTGCCCTGGCAGGAGGGAGGCATAGCACAGGCACGTGCCCTGAATTCGGAGAGTGCTGAGAGCAGCTCTGGCAGAGGACACAGCCTCAAGCTGTGCCAAGGGAAACACAGGCTGGATATCAGGGAAACGTTTTTTACAGAAAGGGTAATAAAGTACTGGAATGGTCTGCCCAGGGAGGTGGTGGATTCACCACCTCTGGATGTCTTTAAGAAAAGACTGGATGTGGCACTGTTGAGGTTTGGGTTGGACTTGATGATCCTGGAGGTCTCTTCCAACTCAGTGATTCTGTGATTCTGTGACTGTGAGTCTGTGACTCTGTGATTCTGTGATTCTATGATTCTGTGACTCTGTGATTCTGTGATTCTATGATTCTGTGACTCTGTGATTCTGTGATTCTGTCATTCTGTGATTCTGTCATTCTGTCATTCTGTCATTCTGTCATTCTGTGACTCTCTGGTCTCACACCCAGCCCCAAGCACCTCTGCATGGCCACATCCCAACCTGTTGTTGGGACAGTCATGACACACAGAGTGACACCCTAAAAGTGCAGAAGGCACTTTATTATGGCCTCATACTGTCTTTTATACAGTTTGTACAAACCTCGAGGGCAACTTCTAATTGGTTAATAGCCTTCTTGTTAATTATTCTATTGGTTAGTAAAAGGCATTTTACTTGTCCATCAAATCTATCTATTTTTGTGTTGTTTACATATTTTCTTTTCTGGTTCTCATGGGACAAATCCCTTGTCATTACAGGTGAATTTGTTTTTCAGCCTCAGAATAGATTGCTGTGTTAAAGGAACTTCTCATCCTCAAATTAACTTCATATGGGAATTTACAAATTACTTGTTAGCTGCACTTAGAAGAAATGACAAGCCAGCTTTTTACCCTATTCCTCTACCTACCAGGGCAGCCTCAGCAGGCACACAAACACCCTGAGCCACAGTGCAACGGGGCAAAGTGATCTGCTGAGGGGAAATCTCAGAGCAGCAAGCTTCTGCTTGGCTTGATTGGAATGTGAGGGCAGGGGTCTGGTAAAAGGAAATGCTAATAGCCTGTGGCACTCCTCAGGCTCTTCTCCCATCTCTTAGACCTGCTGACAGCAGTTTATATCTGGCCAGTGAACCCAGCAGTCTCGTGTGTGCTCCCTGGGATTCATTTCTTGGCTGAGGCCAGCAGTGTGAATAAAGCTCTGTGTGCAGATCGAGGGGAAAGGGAAGGTGGATTTCAAACTGGGAGCTGGGGAACACGGATAAAATGACAGTGTAAAATGTGTTCTTTCTGGTTCAGAGTGGAAATCTCACACATCCATCAAAGCATTCTGGTTTAGCAATTTCAGATGAAGAAATTCTGCATCATACACTGGGAATTTATGACTACTCACACACATGTACCCACACACAAAGTATTTTGACCAATAATAAAATCTTCTTTTTTCTAAAAGAGCTACTGAAAGTCACGAAGTTAAATGGGATATTCAGACCAGCATCAACTTTCTGTTTCTTCACTCCCCCATGCTGTGTTTAAAAATATTATATTTTCATGCAAGTTTTACACTAGTCACAACACAGCCAAGAATATTAAAATGCAACTAAAAAAAACCCCTTAAATCCTCATAATTTACTATTATATCATAATAGTGCTTTTTTACATGCAATTCTGATTCTCTTGTGTTTTAGGAGTGGTTCCTTGACACTGTTGAAAATACCTTTGTAAATTTAATGGAACCACTGTGAATTACTAAGCTTGCACGATATAATTACTTTTTACAAAGGCTTCTTGTTGGTCCTCTGATGATTTTAAAGTACAATGACAAATATAAGGCTAAACCTAATATCTCATGGCATCTCTTCATAAAACAGTGCTTTTGTTTTGCAGCATCCAAGAGGAGTCTGAGCTGCTCTAATTGTTCTGGCATGTCAGAACCTTTTGCATTAACATTGAAAAGTTTTGCTATCCATGAATAACCTTATGCTGCAACTTTTGGGCACATCTTCTGACTTTCAGTGGGTAAGAAGCTTTTATCTCTAACACTAAGGAGTGTGAGCTGTGTTTTTCATATCTCCCTCTTTAGGGTGGTGGAGTAATTGTAAGAAAAGGCACGACAGGAATCAGTGACTGGTAAATCTGCCCTCTGCTGTCCTGCAGAGAGCTGGCTGCAGCCAGCCAGGCCTGTGACAGCTCTCTCCTGGATTATTCTCTATTTGTGCCAGGGTAAGAAGCTCAGTCAGAGCACTTTGATGGGGATGAGAGATGGCAGAGAGTTATGAGGGAGGACAAGCCAAGGGGAGCCTGTTCTGTCCACCCTGCAGTTTGCTCTGATTAGTCACAGCCAGCTCTACAACAGGGCTTTGATGCTGCTTGTAACAGGGTGGATGTGGGGGCATCCTCCCATGGTCTCCTCAGAGCAGGAACAGCTCCCTGAGAGCTGGCCCCAGCCTCACCAGCCTCCCCAAGTGCTGAGAGCTGCTCTCCCACGGAAGGACAGCCTAATATACAAGGCTGCACTGATTTGGAAAAGCTTGGATGGATTTTTTGCTCTGAAAACAAATTATTTTTGCCTTTTTTTTTTTTTTTTTCCCCATTATTTGAACTCTTCCCAGTACGTTTGGAGGTTTTTATCAAGTTACTAGAAAACAAATTTTCTTGTGCCTTCAACAGTCAAGAAACCCACAAGAAACTTATTGCCAAAGTCAAGGGAAAAATTGCTCTGTCTTGTTTGTCAGCCTCTACCCCAGAGATTGGGGGTTTTTTCATAAAACTTTCCACCCTATTAAAAGCTATTTTCTCTCCAAAGTTTTGATGATAAAATGTTCATGCACTTTGTTCAATGGTAAATTTCACAGTATCTCCTACCATCTGCTTCACTGCAAAAGATTTTCCCCTATGAAGACTAAATATATAAACATAGAAATGCAGATTTCATGTCAGCAAGTTCTTCTCCAGAGATTAGGAGCTATTTGCATGAGCAGGGGCTGTTAGCTTGATTATATCTTAATATTGAACCATCCCAAAATTGCTGGTTAAATAAAGCCAGACAAGACACAGATAAACTCCAGGGGGTTTTATTTATATAATGTATATGGTTGAGATAACACAGAATCTGAAGCAGCTGTAAGAATACAAATCTATGTAAATAAAGAAATCAGATCTATGCAAATAACTGACCTGGGGCATGAAGAAGAAGGCTCTGGTTAAATTAAACTGTTTGACTTGACAGACCTTTATTTGGAAGTTTTAACACTTCCTTAAACTTTCATGTATGAATCAGCTTTTTTTAAACAAAACACAAATCCCAAAACTTTACTGATCTGACAATATTTTCATCCAAGACCCTTTCAAGTTGATCTGAATTTTAATTTTTTTTTTTTCCTTCCTCCCTACAGACCATTTCTGTGCTCCGGTATGTCACTTATTTACAGGGAAAGAACTTGCTGCTGGAATGAGAGGTGGAGCACCACGAGCTCAGAGCCCCTCACTGAGGGCTGTAATGTGCACGAGGGCAGGACAGGGAAAATGGGATTTAATCCCAGAGAGAAGCCTGGCTGACACAGACACACTGCATCTGTAGGAAGGCAACCTGACCAAGTTCAGAACCTGACCAAGTGCAGCTGTTGAGCAAAAGAAAACAGTTTCAAAAGCCATCCTTTTGAGACTGCTTGGGTTGTAAAGCCTGGGATGTGTTTGCAGTACTAAAGCTCAACAATGCACAAGCTGCACTGGCAGGAGAGAAAGAAATGGAGCCTGATCTTTTTACCCATGAAACTACTCAGAAATCATGAATGCCTGACAGGATGAGGGGCACTTATAATCTAAGTGCTGTATCAAGCTCTCTTTCTTTGGCCAAAAATAGCTCCTCAGTCTGAGACTCTTGCCATATGAATAGCTGCTACCTGCAGAACCTCTCCTGCTTTTCTGCTTTGTCCTTTTGATGAAGTGGTGGCCTTCAATAGAGCTAAACAAGTCAAATCTCTTGATCTGAGAGCATTCCAACTTTGATACATCTACACATCCCAGGAATATGAGCCTGTGGTCATGGGGGAAGTTAATAAATATATTAGTCCATCTTTTAGGAAACCCTGAGGAATGTTGTTGTGTGAAAGCATGTCTGCCATTTCTGATTCAACATTTGATTACCTGTGTTTGGAAACTTGCAGAGGTTTACTGCCATAGAAGGCTGCACCAAATTGTTGGTTTTAAACTGCTTAAAGCAAAATTCACGGTTTAAGAACTCATTCAAGCAATTATTTGGCTTCAGTTGGGTAACAAGCAGCAGCAGTGACAACCACCAGAGTCCACCCCAGCATCTCTGTGGTTCTGCTGTTCTGCTCTGTGCTGAGCTCTGGCCATGAAGCACTGCCCTGCCCTCAGGGGAAGCTCAGCTAACCCTGCCCCTTGCTGCAGGAGCGCTGCAATCCTTTAGAGACTGGAGAATCAGAGGGACAAAATTCACCCTGAGGTCTCCTCTGGGTGCTCCAGGCACAGGCTGGCCACACAGGGAGGCAGAACCCAGGAAAATCCCTGTTCTGCCACCCCCACGACAGCTCAGGGCTTAGGGGTGGAGGTCTGCACCCACACTGCTGCAGGCAGGGCAGAGATGCACTGAATTCATCTCAGTACAATTAACACTCTGTTCCTAACGAGCACCTGGAAAGGGATAAAAAACTGAGCACCTCATCCTGTCAGCCTCAGCCCCTCCCCAAACCAAACCTCCACAGGGAAAGGAGAGGCTGCTAAGGGCAGCTGGAAGGAGTTGTGGGTTTTCTGTTGACAAAACCTGCCTCTGAAGAGAAGCAGTGCCTGGATCACTAAAGTGCAAAATGTTTCTCATTCTCTGCAGGTACTCCACCAAAAAAAAAAAAAAATTAAAAAAAAATAGTATTTTTCAATGAAAGAGATAATGGATTAAGAGAAAGAAGATAAGGAATGAAAGGAGTAAAGAAGTAAATAACGAAACTCCCATGTTGAGCTTTTGCAGACAAAGATAAGCATCTGAGGGCTTCCAGAGATATGTATTTTCTATGGGCTGTTTTAAAAACACTAAATGCAGAGTCTTTTATGGTTATACCAATGTTTGGAAGAAGCACAAGGCATTGTTTTACGGATAACTGGATTTGAGAAGCTCGTGAGTAGCTTTGAGACACAAAGAGACACTGATACATTTTCCTCAGACTTCACCTGCTCTATTGCAGAAGTGATGAACTTGCAATGGAGCAAAGGGAGATTTTTCATTTCTAGGGATAAAAAGCATCTTTAATTTAGAGCAGTGTTTCTCAAAAAGGTTGGAGGTTTTTCTCAGGTTAAAATCCACGTCCCCTTCCATGGGAATTCTTCAGGGCTTCTGTGGTTTGGTGTGTGACTCTTTATATTTATGGCCACTCTTCTGCTTTTTTTTTGAGAGAGATTTAAACCCAATAATATTCACTCTGCTTTCAGGGTGTCTTTCCTACTTCCACAACCACCTATTGGAATGCTATGGAACAATGGATTTCGCTTTGGTTGGAGTAACACTGAGGCCCTAAATGAAAAATCAGAGATTTTGATTCCCCTATCCTTCATTTGTGCTCTAATAATCCTGTACTCTTAGCTTTTTAACAGCTTCTCTGTGCTGTTCTGCACCAGACAAACTTCCTACAGAAAAAATCTCAAAGTACATGAGGGCTGATCCCTGAACTGAGCTGCTGTTGCACCACTGAATCATGCACTGCTCTAATTTATACAAGCTGAACTAGCTCTGCTAGACTGAGGGAGGGAATAGCAAACCAAAAATGCATTTCATCCTTCCAAGGAGCCTGAATCTATATTCATTCATGTTCTACATCAACAGAGCCTGCTCCACTAATGAGGGGCGATTCCATACAGTGATTTTCTTGAATGTGCCCATCACCAGCTCTTTCACGTAACTAAAAAGAAAAGGAAGGATCACAAGGTGATGCTCATTAGCTCTTCTCGAAGTAAAATGCCTGTGGGCAAGCACTGGTGGAGGTGTTGCCACCTGCAGCTAAACAAACACAGGTACCTGGGCTTCCAGGTAACGTCAGCTTCTGGCAGGGCAAAGTGCTGTAGCAGACTGAGAAACTGAATTTCAAGGTATAAAAATTGATTCCTAAAAACATGAAGTTTTTATTCCAGGAACAATTACTTTTGTTCCTTTTTTTCCTAGCTTTTCACCATTCCAGTGGTGTTTCTCTTAATAATGTCTTTCTAACAAATTTGCTGTGAGATAGTAAAAGTAGCACACATTGCCTGGGGAAAAAAAACAAACAAACCAAAAAGCCAAAAGGGCAGGTCTTGCAGGGCATCTAATTCCTGGAGAATCTAAGAAAGCAAGGAAATCATTTTCTCCCATTAAAGTACATTACAAAGACTTACAACAAGCACCCAAAATCCAGCAAATTTAAAGTCTGAGAAGGAGAAACGAGTTTTAGAGGGTAATAAATCCCTAAACAAAATCTGCTTTCCAGTCTACACGTTGAAACTTTGTTTGACTGCTCAATTTGCTCCTGAGCTGCTGGGAGAAGAGCAAACCTAATTTTTCTTGTGCTGGCTACCAGGACCTCTGTCCAGAGCAGAGCTGCACACAGCAGGAGTGATGGCAAGGCTCTGAGTGGGGTTGTATCTGCTTTATCTGCTTTGATTTCACTTATCAGCTCCCAGGTAAAGCACCACAGCCTGCTCCTCCATCCTGCTTGATTTCCATCCTGCAGTGGTGCTGGTTTTCACTCTTCCCACAGGCAGTCACTGGTCCCACACTCTTCTGACTCCTTATTTTTAGTCTGAATGTCTGTTGCCATTAAAAAATGAAAGAAAGGTGTACTCACACGTGTAAAATTTCTCATTAAATCTGGGTGGTTGTGAAAGTAACAACGTTTTGGGATGTGCTGATGGCTGCACATCAAACACTGGGAGCAGTGGAAGCACAGAGCTGACAGGGTCTGTGGCCCAGCCTGGTGTGCAGAGAGGAGCCCACAAACCAACCCAGCACAGACAAAAGCACCCCAAGGGTTGGCACAGGTTGGGTTAAATTATATAAATAAATTAAATAAACAAGTTGGGTTAAATTAAATAAATTAGATAAATTAAATAAATTAAATAAATAAGTGAACAGGTTGGGTTAAGTGCTGTGTGTTGCCTCAGGATCGCTCCTTGACACAACTCCCCAGCTACAAATGCTCTTTAGCTGAGCAGTGCTAGGAATTCAGATCCAAAGCTCAGGGGTTCAGGTCTATTCAGATTAATTTAGTTACACACAGGAAATCTGTCAACACTGAGGAATCTGATCTCAGGTTTGCTTGGTTTTGATTTGCTCTGAGCAGCGTGGTCTGACCTAACAACTGACCCCACTTCCAGCAAGAGGCTGGATTAGATGAGCTCCTGAGATCCCTTCCTGCCTGAAATACCTTGTCCTATGCTACTGGGGTTTGAGAGATCAAAATTATTTATGAATTCCAATTAAATTCAGTAAATAATTCTGCCTGGGAAATGGAACAAACCCATTTTTCAGCTTATGTTAATACTAGATTTAAAAAATTATATATTTGAAAAACTTCAATTGCTTCTCTCCTATATTTTCTAAAATGACAGTTCTTATTGCAAAACACATTCTTTCTATTTGCATGTTCTTCTCAGTGAAGTTGAGTAATTTCTTCAGGATGCTCCTTATTGCTTTGAGTAAGTTCTTTGCATTTCACAGCAGCAACCTGAAACCAGCAGCTTTTCCCTCTCAGGCTGCTGAGAGAGAATGTAAAGGAAGCCCTTGTGACATGACAGAAGCAGCAAGACATTATTTTCTGTTTAAAATCCTAGGAAGTGCTTTGAATGAAACACAGATTTCTCTTCCTAAGTTCAAAAAGCAATTCTTAACTACATATCAACCCTGGAATGTTTGTTTTTTTTTTTTCTGCCACTCTGAGGTTAGCAGCAAACAAACAAACAAACAAAAAGAGTTACAGTTGTACAAAGTTTCAACATGCAGGCAAGAAAGCAGGTTTTGTTTAGGGAGGTATTACTTGTACCCTCTAAAACTCATTTCTCCTTCTCAGCCTTTAAATTTGAGTGCTTCTTGCAAGTCTGTATTAATGTACTTTAATGGGAGAAAATGATTGTACAAAGCCTTATACAACCTCATTGCCCTCGAAATAAAAAACCTGCTGTTTTGCTATTCCAAATCATCTAAATTACTTTTCTGAGACTTTGAATTAATTCACCCTGCCATTGAAAGTTCAGCCTCCAATGGTAAGGTTTTAAGAAAACTAGAAGGATTCAAATGAAAGAATAGACAAAGACTTTATTGCAGATTTTTTGAAGGCAAAAAATATAATTCCCAAATCAACAGAGCACTGCAGCTCCGAGCACGAGCACACTCCTGACAGGCACATATATTAAAAATAGATAAATATTGTTATTGAAGTATCTGCTTGTGTTTTTAAGGTCCATAGCTGGCTTGCACCTTTTCCTCATAATGGAGGAAAATCTATATAAGTTACACAGATTCTATTTGGTGTCTTTAAGGAGCAAAAGTGTCCTAGGAATTGTTAGTGTGACTTTCTCCTTAGGAATTATCACTTGAACAGAAGAAGACTGTAGATTACTTGGAAAAAAGGTGGGAAAATACTTCAAATAATGTCCTAAATAGGCACCACCAAAGCTAGTTTTGGGTTTCTATCTTGTAGGGCTGGATGCTAATCACACAAACAGATAGAAATCCTTAGTAAATTCTCTGAAATCTGTTAAAACTTGGAATTATTTAGAAAAGTCCATTTCTTGGAGTATACGTTTCTCCTTTTTTCACCTGGGGAAAGTTTCTCACGTACATGTGGAAAGGTGCTACTATATTCTGAAAAAAAAAAAAAAAAAATCTATTTTTTATTCTATGGTTTCTTTGGCAGAAGAGAAACTCAGTTGTAGATCTGCTCTTAAAATCCTGTGGGAAATAAAAGAACAGAATACACTGAAGGGTGGTTGGGGGGATGGAAAGGAAATGTCTTCAGCTACGTGTCACTATATTATTCTGATCTATAGAAGCCTTTCAGAGTGTAATGCCATGCCATTTATTTTAGGTGGCACAGCACCCCCACAAGGCACAATTTTGAACTGAGAGATGTCAAAATTGGGAGAGGAAGCATAAAGAGCCCAGCAGGGAGCTGCTGCTTGCTCCTGGCACGTGCTTATATAAAATTCCATTGGCTGTGGATGAAACTGGCTTTGAAAGCAAGGTGCAGAGAAATGTGCAATAAAGCTGAAACTGTGCAGTGGCTTTTGGTGCTCCTTTCACACATCTCTGTGTGCAGTGGTGTCAGAGCACTGCACTTCATGTAAATAACTGTTGTAATGAATATAAGGATTAATGCTACTGAACAGAATCTTTCTGAATTCTAGAGGTGTCTGAACACCAGAGCCTGCTCGTATTAGGAAGGGAATTAGAAAGAGTTTTTTTCCAATAATCACCTAGCCCTTCAGTGAATAATCAGAAGGAGCAATGCACACTATTTAAAATTAAGAGCCTTAGCTCTCTTTCCTTGGAGGAAACGAAAACCCAGCAGGAAATTCAGGATGATATGAGATTTGTGTGCATAAAACCATGCACACAAAGGCTGGATAAACATCTTTAGTTTGGATCACCCTCAAGTCCACAATGCCCCTCCTGCCTTGGAAAAAAGAACTGCACATTTGTTACACATGGTGTGGCAGTCAATCTCTAGGACCTGTTTAACTTTACACTTCTGAATGCATTGCAACTTTCTGCCTTCTAGGACGAGCTCAACAAGTCCTGCAGCAGAAGATATTTTGGATTTGCAGATAAGCAAGTCACTTAGTGCCTGAAACATCTCTGCATTATAGGTCAACAGGAACTCTTTAGTCAGCTTTTTCCATTTTCTGTGTACAGTGGAAATTTCAAAACATGTCACTCAGCCCAAGAAACAAGCTGATGCTCAGACTAGTTATTTTTAAATTTGGGTCCTCACAAACAGAATATCTAACAGACTTCTTAATTTGCTATGCCACTCATTGGGGCTTTAAATCTACAGCACCATTTAGCAACAAGGGCAGTTCTGCTGTCAGTCCTGCTACCTGCTGTGCTGTACCTGCAACCTGCACTGCTTGATGGCAGCCTGTGTGTTCAAACCTGAGGCAGCTCCAATTAGAGTTTAAGCAAACTCAGGGGGTTTTGATCTAGTGGATTAGAATGCTTCCACTGCATCTGTTTTCCTACCTACCACACATGAGCTGAGGAGTTCTTAGTTTTTATATGGCTCTGGTTTGATTCCACACAAAGAGAAAGTTCTGCTTTTTTAATACAGGGGAGATGTAGCACTTGGAGCTACAAAAACTGTAACAGGAGGTGAGTTCCAGCCCTCACTTTATGTACTTTAGGCTACCCAGGAGAAATTCTCTGTCATGGTCAAATAGGCCCTGGACAGCTCAAATTAATATGCCTGCACTGTAATCACTGTGACACTGCCAATAACTACCTGAAATTGGAGCCCAAGGTGTTGAGAGCACCTTAGATTTTGATTCCACGTGCCCCAAGCTTGTCCTCATTACTCATGACAAACCTCAAAACAGAGACACAAACCTAGCAGTGTCTTTGTCTACCTGTGTCCCTCTGTTCAGGAAACACCAAATATTGCCTTTAGTGAACACTCTGTGGAAAGCATTGAGGTGATTTGCATTTTCATCCTTTTCCATTTGTCTTTTCTGATGAAATATCCTGCTCCTACTCAACCATTTCCACAAGTACCTTACCCAGCCTCAAAGTTTCTGAATGTCTTGCTGTCTGAAAGGCTTTAAGTTCTACAACTGTGGAAAGTGATAAAAAGGTTTTCTATTATCTGCCCCCTTTAGCAACTCCTCTTTTTCCCCCACTTTCTATTTAATATAACTTAGCAGACCTACTCAGAACTCCTTTGCAAGTCATGGTATAAATTTAATAGGTACAGAAATCATGTAGCTTACATTGCATATGCCCTTTACCCTTTCTCTAAAATCATTTTGCCTACTCCTATTGCCAATGGTTTGGAGAAGGACAAACACACTCTAACTTTGCTCCCACTCTGGGCTCTCCCTGATGCAATAAGGCAGCACATGTAGGAAGAGGAAACTGCAGGGAATGTCTGAGAAATGCTTGCCAGAAATCACAAAACAAAACAAAAAAAAATAAAAATAAGGCAATGTATTTTGCAGATAAGTTTGAAAGAAGCCTGAAATAGAAAATAGAAAATCTAACAGAGAAGGAAATATGGAATGATAGACCAGAGAAAGCAGCAGAAATCAAGAAAGTGACAAAGAGATCTGGGAAGTCAGTATGTTAAACCTGAATTATTTGCTGAACACTTACAGTATTCTAGATGCAGTCCAATACTAATGATTTCTATTTCTTTGATTCTTCCAATTATTTTATTTCTTTGGCTCTTACATTCTTTCTACCAAGCAGGGCTTGTTGCTTCATCCTGAGCTCCTCTTTCCCTTTCATAAGCCATCACCTTGACCTGCACTCAGAAAGCCAAGCTGGTGTCTGCTGCAATGAATTATTTTGGAGTTACACCCACCCAGTGTCCTGTGCACTCCACGGGAGTGGCAGCAGCCTTGAAGCTGCTGGGTGGGATCAAACAGATCAGCCACCGTGGTCTTCAAAACAAAAGAATTTCAGCCACAGATACTGCAAAGTGAAATCTCAAAATTTATGGCTCTCAAAAGCAACTGCAGTGAAAACTCAGGATGAAAAGGAAGAAATCTTGATTGTTTCTCCCAATGGTAAAATCTAAATATAAGTAGTTTAAAAAAACCCAGGCTTTTTTAGAGTGTGTCAAATTCCAACAATACAGGCTGCCTGCAATGCTATTAATATAACCATTCTTATTAGCACATTTTTACCACAGGAAACAAGATGTTATTGTTTCTAATCTCTAACATATTGAATAATATTTTCAACAAGATAATTCCAAACACATTTCCTCTTGTAGCTATTTTATTACATTTCCTACAGATAATGCTTACAAAATTATCTCACTTATTGTTATTACTGTAGCCTCTGGCTTAGGAGACAAACTCTAATAAAAAGAAAAACTCTGTTTTACATTTTTTTAGTCCTAGCAGGGATAAAACCTTCCTGTGTTTAGCCTGCATTATCAAAGCCCAGAGTGGAAAGTGACCAAAAGTCCATAAATTAATCCAACTTCTAAAAAAATCTCCAAACCTCCAAGTGTCAATCACCCCCAGCCTATCAAATGGGACAAAATACCTTCAGCAATGCTTCTACAGAAGTTATAATTATTCTGTTTTATGTGACTGAAAGATTAGAAGGCTCATGCTGTATTTTAGGGGGGGAAAAAAGGAAAATAAATTGAATAATCACTTGTTAATGACGGGCTTTCACAGTGAGATAGGAAACCTGATGTTTTTACATTATGGTGCATCTGAAGCTATGGTGTGATAAGGGAAATGGGAACTAATGTAAGCTGCTCTGTTTTCTACTACTGACCAAAAAGAAAACTTAATCCTGTTTTCTAGCTGAAAAAGCTTTTCTTTTTCCCTCTGCACAAGAATAGCTGGTCAAGCAAGCAGCTCCAGGTGATAGGAAACAACTGTAATGCAAATGCTTTCCTGGGAAAATTGTGTTTTTATTCTTCTGTGCAGCAGCTGGAGGGTTAAAAATGAGTACCTATTATTCTTTTATTAGGACCTGATAAGAACCCATTTTCCAAGAGACCAAGAATGCAAGACTTCATGTTTTGACAGACACACTGATGTAAATTTAATCAGTTTGGATAAGTTCTTAATAGTGATTAATTTGACCAAGCAGAGAAAATTTTCAGGGAGCTCAGATTTTTATTAACAAATGTATTTCCCTAAGAACAGCTACTGAAGAACATCCTACTGATTTTCTTCCATCTGTACAGATTCATAACCTGAAAACAAAAAAATCCCCCCAAACCCTAACACTCTAAGTTCTGTTACTTTCTCTGGTAAAGTTTGAGTATTTCTCTACCTTTTTTTTTTCCTCAGTGTCTTGGGAAACAGACTGCCTGTCATGGCTCTTTCAGTGAGTATCTTGATTTTTTCACTCCATACAACATCAACAAATTATTGGCCTACACAGCTGCTTGATCAGCAGCCCATAATTCTTTTCCTTTACAGAATCAGATTTTCATCTCTTTCAGTGATATCTTCCCTTTGGCATTTCATCCTCCTCACAATTGCATCAGCCAGAGTTCTTTCTGTCTTGTCTGTAAAACTCTTTACAACCATTTTGGTAATGGAGTCATATTCCCTAAAGCTTTAGCCCAGAGGCTGAGATTTATTTATTCTTTGTCCAATCAATAACAAATACTTGAGAAACTACCTGATGAGCAAGATTGTTTCATTTCCTCTCCTCAAGTGACCAGAGTCCTGCTATTCCTCCTCAGGCTGTTGTAAAGCACATGATGACTTTCCAGTGAGCCAAAAGCTTCATTTTCTTCCCTTTTATGAGTACATAACTAAGGGCTTTGATAGACTTTACAGTTTACTTTAGGAAGTCTTTTGTTCTTCTGCATTTTGGTACAACAATTTGTGTTTATGCCACTTGGAAGCTGTTTTACATGAAACTGCCACACCACTTCATTAAGAAAAATTCCTTCAGGGAGTAGGATGCCTATGATCATAATGACATATAAGAACAATTGTTCTTTGTGATTCTGACTGATAACACTTGTCTCTTCCTGGGAAATGTTAGACAACCACTTCAGAGACATTTTTCTTTTGTTCAGAGATGTTTTTCTCAGCAGTTGGCTAACTGTGTCTTCTGTTATTTTATCCTCCCATGATCATCAGCTACTTTTCAGCAACACTGGACATCCCCATAGATCCTGTGTGGCAGAACCTGTGTCCACACTCTTTCTTGGGTGTATTTTCCAACTCAGACATCTGCTGCAATATACTCAGCAGATGAGTTTTAACAAGGCACTGAAAGAGTCAATAAAGAAGAAAAATAGTGCCTCTTAAGCTTTATTTTTAACCACAGACATGGCATTTTAATATTTAATGAACACCGGACATGGGCATCACTTCTTGTTCCATCAAATAGCATGAATATCTGAACACGCCTGAAATGCAGAATTACTGCACCATTACAGAACCACAGAATAATTTATATTGGAAGGCATGTCTGAAGGTCATGCTGGGCAGCTCAGATCCTGCAGACTGCAGCAGGAGATGGCAGGAGGAACCCTGACCTCACTGGAATACGGGGAGCAGGGAAGCTCTGGGGTACTGCTGCACCAAAACCTTGTCACAGGACCTCAGTATTGGTGCTGAGGTGACTCTGGAGTGAGAAAACAACCTGTGCTTCCTAGTGGTGACTTTCTGCATGCTACCAACCCAAGCTTTTGTTTTTCAGGCCAGGGGATGCCAGGCTGCCCACACAAAACCAGCCCCTGCAGCTGGTGCTGTGCAACACCTCTGCAAGAGGAGCCCTGGCTTTCATTCACTGAAATCTGAAATTTTCCTTCCACAGTTGAAACACTCACTAGCTCCCAGGCTCAGCGATTTTTCTTATTCCAAGAGATTCCAGAGAGCACACATAAAATAAATGTACTAGTCTTGTTTTCCATCTCTTCTGAAAAATGTTACACGTACAAAAGGAGAGCTGATGCATTGAGTGAATCACACCCCTTCAAAATGCAAATCAATAATCACAACTGACATCAAAACACTGGAGTCCTGCCAAATCTTTTGTAAAGGTGTGAATTGTTAATCTAACGTCTAGTAAAGGGCTACATGTTTTGACAATTATATTAACAAAAGAGAAGATGTAAAAAGAGGGGAGATAAATGAGTTCTGACAAAACTCTGCTTTGGCAACCTTCCCTTTAATATTGTGATGATTTTGCTGAAAATCTCATTTGGTTTGGTTAACTGATACATTATTGAAGTGGAACCTTTCAAAGGGTAAAGAGTGCAGCACCGAAGTTGTTCCTGTCAAATGAGAAAATTTAGTTGACTTTTCCTTACAACCCAAAAAGCAAAACCTCACTCTTCACCTTCAGTACACACTATTTTCTTCGAAAGGCAAAGAAAATGAAAAAGAACTCTAGAAGAAAGAAACAGGACCATTAAAGTGAAACAGGTTTAGCCCAGTTAAAGGGTTCATAAGGGAACTTCAGGACTTGACACATGTACTGCACAAGTGCTTGACACTCTTCAGAGTGCCTGAAAGTAATGGAAGAACACTCTAGGTCATGATATGTAAGCTCTCAAAATTAAAATACATTCAGCAAAATAAAAAAAAAATCGTTTGTAGTAGTCTACATTTACTATTAACAAAAGAAAATGCTTTATAGGCTTTTAGCGTTTAATTTGTTTCAAGTATTTCTCCTGGGTTCTATGAAACACTGCGAGCCCCAAGGCGGTCCGGGGGCAGTATTTAAGGAGATAGTGTGGAGTTTTGATCACAAAGTGCAGTGAAAAGCAATGAAAACCAGTGAAATTCAGTGAAAAAGAGTGAAAAAGAGTGAAAAAGAGTGAAAAAGAGTGAAAAAGAGTGAAAAAGAGTGAAAAAGAGTGAAAAGCAGTGAAATTCAATGAAAAGCAGCGAAATTCAGCGAAAGCGCCGCGGGCCTGTCCGGTCCTGTGGCGCCCTCGTGTGGCCGCGCCGCGGAACTGCAGCGGTGCCAAACGCCGCGCATTTTCCGCGCGGGGAGAGGGGACAGAAAATAAACATGGTTATAAATATATGGCTATTCTAGAGCTATTCTAGAGCCATTCTAGAGCCATTCTAGAGCCATTCTAGAGCTATTCTAGAGCTACAGGCAGGATATAAATCTATACATGGTATGTCAAAGACTGTTTCGAACTACTGAAGAATAAAACATTAGCTACGGGGATAAAACATGTCAGCTATGTCAGCTGAAAAAAAAAACAACAAAGTACAAAAACCAAAACAAAGCAACAAACAAACAAACAAAAACTCCAACAAAGAGCACGACTAAAAGACTACTATTGCAGGGTAAATTTTTGTTTTGCATGTTTTTTGTTTTGTTTTCCTTGTCTTTTGTTTTGTTTTCCATGTTTTTTGTTTTGTTTTGCTTAGTTTTTGTTTTGTTTTGCTTAGTTTTTGTTTTGTTTTGGGGTTTTTTTTCATACAATTTCATCTGTTGCCACAGCGGGAGACTATGGAATTGTTTTCTATAACAATTTAGTGGGAAAATACAAATCATTTGAGTTATATAGGCTTCTAATAGTAAGTTAAATATCACAGTCTGTCAGGAGAATGACATTTTATATAGAAGTTCCATAGGAGTTCCCATCAGGGTCAATACAAGCAACATTAGGGCCATATAAATGTTCTGGCATATAGAGCCTTTGAAATACAGACTTATTGCTCCTCGACATCACTGGGAATTCTGCTATGGATTGGAAAGAGTCATGTGATGTTTTCAGAATAATTTCAGCTAAAAGTGCAGTATTTTCAGGAGAGGCAGGCATCAATCTTCATAAATCTTTGTATCAGCTTCAGACTGAAGCCTCCTGTTCCTGTGCACAGCAAAACAAAGGCCTGATGGTCACCCAATGGGTTTATGATGGGTGCTGGAGAAACATGCCCATGTTCTGTGTTATACACTCAGATGAGGATTCCAGAAATGTCCATCTATCGTACTGAATTTTTTCTGGTTTAGATTGATTAGAAATGTAGACTCTCTAAGCTCCCCAGTTCCATCTTTGACATTGTTGCTGTTTGTGCAGACTCAGCTTAGGGAAATGAGATGAATGTATTACTAATCAAAGTCAGGCCAGGAAAATGAGAAATAAAAATAACCTAAGAACACCTTAACCCCCCACCCCTCCCTCCTTCATTGGCTTTAACTTTATTCCCAAGTCTCTACCTCCTGGCCCCAAGGATGCCAAGGAACAGGGAATGGGGGGGTCACAGTCAGCTTCTCCCCCAATGTTTCTGCTCTGGTCTCCCATCAGGAGAACTTCCCCTGCTCCAGCATGGGTTCCTCCTATGGGAACAGCACTCCAAGAGCATCTCCAACACGAGTCCCTCCCACAGGGAGCACCCTCCGGCACAGGCTGCCCCAGGGTGGGTCCCCTGAGGGCTCACAAGTCCTGGCAAATGTGAAGGGGCCAGATCTCTGCCACAAGCCTGCTCCAGCACAGTGTCCCCTGGGGCAGAGCTCCTCTGAGCATCCCCTGCTGTGGCGTGGGCTCCTCCCCGGGCTGCAGCT
>VZUI01084904.1:0-46897 GCA_013401135.1 Cettia cetti | reverse complement strand
GAAAGGAAAGGAAAGGAAAGGAAAGGAAAGGAAAGGAAAGGAAAGGAAAGGAAAGGAAAGGAAAGGAAAGGAAATCAGAGAGCAAAGTCTCAGCAATGCTGGGCAAAGGAGAAATGATCCAAACACAGCAAGTGAAAAAAATCCAAAGCTATGGACTTGGAGGGATCCCAGGCAAAGAGAGCGCAATGAAGTGAGGGGCTCTCAAACCCAAAGGATGTGTCCAAAACTCCCCGCATAAATTTGCTAAAATCAGTTCAGAAAAATGCACCGAGAAAGAGATGGCAGGAACCTGAAGAACTGAGAATATAAAAATAAAAAAAAGAGAAACAATCTGAGCCCCAATGAAAACAAACCAGTGAACGGCGCGAGAGGAAGCGCAGGGGACGGAGCGCGGCTGCCCCAGCAGCCCCGGGCAAGGGCCAGAGGAGACGGCCGGCCCGGAGGGAAAGCCTGGCTGGGAGAACTGCAGCGGGGACTGCAGAGCACCGCAGCGGGAACTGGAGCCTAAAGACCGGCCTAAGGGGGATTTCAGAGGGGAATGAAGAGCACTTAAGTGGGGGTTTTAGAGCGCTAAAGTGGGCACTTAAGTCTGGCCTAAAGTTAAGCCTAAATTCTGGCCTAAAGATAAGCCTAAAGTCTGGCCTAAGTGGGATTTAAGTGGGGATTTAAGAGCACTTAAGTGGGCACTTAAGATAGGCCTAAAGTCTGGCCTAAAGTCCAGCCTAAAGTCAGGCCTAAAGTCCAACCTAAGGTCTGGCCTAAGTGGGATTTAAGTGGGAACTTAAGAGCACCTAAGTGGGCACTTAAGTTGGGACTTAAGAGCACTTAAGTGGGCACTTGAGTTAAGCCTAAAGTTAAGCGTAAAGTTAAGCCTAAAGTCCGGCCTAAAGTTAAGCCTAAAGTCTGGCCTAACTGGGATTTAAGAGGGGAATTAAGAGCATGTAAGTGGGGACTTAAGAGCACTTAAGTGGGGACTTAAGTTAGGCCTAAAGTCCGGCCTGAGGTCTGGCTAAGTGGGATTTAAGTGGGGACTTAAGAGCACTTAAGTTAGGCCTAAAGTTAAGCCTAAATTCCGGCCTAAAGTCAGGCCTAAACTCCAGCCTAAAGTTAAGCCTAAAGTAATGCTTGAGGTCCAGCCGGAAGGGGAAGTTAAGTGTAGAGTTTAGAGCACTTAAGTGGGGACTTAAGTGGGGACTTAAGAGCACCTAAGTGGGGACTTAAGTCTGGCCTAAAGTTAAGCGTAAAGTCCGGCCTAAGTGGGAATTAAAAGCACTTAAGTGGGGACTTAAGAGCACTTAAGTGGGCACTTAAGTTAGGCCTAAAGTCCAGCCTAAGGTCCGGCCAAAGTGGGATTTAAGTGGGGATTTAAGAGCACTTAAGTTAGGCCTAAAGTCTGGCCAAAAGTTAAGCTTAAAGTCTGGCCTAAGTGGGATTTAAGTGGGGACTTAAGAGCACTTAAGTGGGCACTTAAGTCTGGCCTAAAGTCCAACCTAAAGTCAAGCTAAAGTCTGGCCTAAGTAGGATTTAAGGGCACTTAAGTGGGCACTTAAGTTAGGCCTAAGGTCCGGCCTAAGTGGGATTTAAGTGGGGACTTAAGAGCACTTAAGTGGACACTTAAGTTAGGCCAAAAGTTAAGCCTAAATTCTGGCCTAAAGTTAAGTTTAAAGTCAGGCCTAAGTGGGATTTAAGTGTGGAGTTAAGAGCACTTAAGTGGGCACTTAAGGGAGGCCTAAAGTTAAGCCTAAAGTCTGGCCTAAAGTTAAGCCTAAAGTCCATCCTAAAGTCAGGCCTAAACGCCAGCTTAAAGTTAAGCCAAAAGTGATGCTTGAGGTCCCGCCTAAGTGGGATTTAAGTAGGGACTTAAGGGCACTTAAGTTGTGACTTAAGAGCACTTAAGTGGGCACTTAAGTGGTGACTTAAGAGCACTTAAGTGGGCACTTAAGTGGTGACTTAAGAGCACTTAAGTGGGCACTTAAATTAGGCCTAAGGTCCGGCCTAAGTGGGATTTAAGTGGGGACTTAAGAGCACTTCAGTCGGGACTTAGGCCTAAAGTTAAGCGTAAAGTCCAGCCTAAAGTTAAGCCTAATGTCAGGCCTAAGTGGGATTTAAGTGGGGACTTAAGAGCACTTAAGTGGACACTTAAGTTAGGCCAAAAGTTAAGCCTAAATTCTGGCCTAAAGTTAAGTTTAAAGTCAGGCCTAAGTGGGATTTAAGTGTGGAGTTAAGAGCACTTAAGTGGGCACTTAAGGGAGGCCTAAAGTTAAGCCTAAAGTCTGGCCTAAAGTTAAGCCTAAAGTCCATCCTAAAGTCAGGCCTAAACGCCAGCCTAAAGTTAAGCCAAAAGTGATGCTTGAGGTCCCGCCTAAGTGGGATTTAAGTAGGGACTTAAGAGCACTTAAATGGGCACTTAAGTTGGGACTTAAGAGCACTTAAGTGGGCACTTAAGTGGTGACTTAAGAGCACTTAAGTGGTGACTTAAGAGCACTTAAGTGGGCACTTAAGTGGTGACTTAAGAGCACTTAAGTGGGCACTTAAGTTAGGCCTAAAGTCTGGCCTAAGTGGGATCTCAGTGGGGACTTAAGAGCACTTAAGTGGGCATATTATTAGGCCTAAAGTCTTGCCTAAAGTCCAGCCTAAAGTTAAGCCTAAAGTAATGCTTGAGGTCCAGTCTAAGTGGGATTTAAGTGGGGACTCAAGGGCACTTAAGTGGGGTCTTAAGAGCACTTAAGTGGGGACTTAAGTTAGGCCTAAAGTCAGGCCTAAAGTTAAGCCTAAATTGCAGCTTAAGGTCCAGCCTAAGTGGGATTTAAGAGCACTTAAGTGGACACTTAAGTTAGGCCAAAAGTTAAGCCTAAATTCTGGCCTAAAGTTAAGTTTAAAGTCAGGCCTAAGTGGGATTTAAGTGTGGAGTTAAGAGCACTTAAGTGGGGACTTAAGAGCACTTAAGTGGGCACTTAAGGGAGGCCTAAAGTTAAGCCTAAAGTCCAACCTAAAGTCAGGCCTAAACTCCAGCCTAAAGTTAAGCCTAAAGTGATGCTTGAGGTTCCGCCTAAGTGGGGACTTAAGAGAACTTAAGTGGGCACTTAAGTGGGGACTTAAGAGCACTTAAGTGGGCACATAAGTAGGCCTAAAGTCTGGCCTAAAGTCAAGCCTAAAGTCCGGCCCAAAGTTAAGCCTAAAGTCTGGCCTGAAGTTAAGCTTAAAGTCAGGCCTAAGTGGGATTTAAGTGTGAAGTTAAGAGCACTTAAGTGGGCACTTAAGTTAGGCCTAAAGTCTGGCCTAAAGTCCAACCTAAAGTCAGGCCTAAGGTGTGGCCTAAGTGGGATTTAAGTGGGGACTTAAGAACACTTAAGTGGTCACTTAAGTGGGGACTTAACTTAGGCCTAAAGTTCAGCCTAAAGTCTGGCCTAAAGTTAAGCCTAAAGTCCGTCCTAAAGTCAGGCCTAAACGCCAGCTTAAAGTTAAGCCTAAAGTGATGCTTGAGGTCCAGCCTAAGTGGGATTTAAGTGTGGAGTTAAGAGCACTTAAGTGGGCACTTAAGTTGGGACTTAAGAGCACTTAAGTAGGCACTTAAGAGAGGCCTAAAGTTCAGCCTAAAGTCTGGCCTGAAGTTAAGTTTAAAGTTAGGCTTAAACTCCAGCCTAAAGTTAAGCCTAAAGTGAGGCTTAAGGTCCAGCCTAAGTGGGGATTTAAGAGCACTTAAGTGGACACTTAAATGGACACTTAAGTTAGGCCTAAAGTTAAGCCTAAAGTGAGGCATTAGATCCCACCTAAGTGGGACTTAAGTGGTGACTTAAGAGCACTTAAGTGGGCACTTAAACGGGGACTTAAGTTCAGCCCAAAGTTCAGTCTCAAGTCAGGCCTGAAGTCCGGCCTGGAGTCCTTTGGGGCCAGGGAAGGGAATGTGCAGGGCAGGGGCAAAGCCGCAGCGAGGCCGGGCACGGGAGCAACGCTCCAGCACGGGCAGGGCACAAAGGCAGCGCTGGGCGCCGGCGGGAGCCCGGCCGAAGGCAGCGCAGGGAGCGAGCGGCTCGCAAACCCAAAGGATGCCTCCAAAACTCCTCCCATCAGGTTGCTACAATCAGTTGAGAATAAAACGCAGAGAAAGAGGTGGGAAGGACCTGAAGAACTGAGAATTAAAAAAATAAAAAAATAAATCCTGACAAATGAAAACAATGACTGGGATGCCAAGAAGGTCAGGGCAATGGAGAGAAGCTTGTCCGCTGCAGGCTCAGTGAAAGCTCCAGATTTCGTCCCTTTTACTGAAAGAAAGGCTTCCTCTGGGGCAAGGGAATGAAACCTGGAAAGCAGAGAGCAAAGTCTCAGCAACGCTCTGCAGGGGAGAGATGACCCAAAACCAGCAACTGGAAAAATATCCAAAAATATGGACTGGGAGGGACTGCAACCGAAGAGAGCGCAACGAAATGAGGGACGACGAAAACTAATGAATCTGGCCAGAAATTATCCGTCAAAGAATCCGAAAATCAGTTTCAAAGAATATACAAAGAGAGAGGGGAGAAAGGAGATTTTAAAAAGAAGAAAAACAAGTCCAAAGCAGAGCTAAAACAGTGAGAAGGAATGGGATGCTAAGAAGTGGAGGGAAATGGAGTGAATCTTCCCACTTCATGCTCATTAAAATCTCAAGATTTCATTCCCTTTCCCAAAAGATTTCATTCCAGAAATGATATCTACCAAACACTAACCAGTTTAAAGAGCAAATTCTAAGAAATGGTCCCGAATGGAGATATGGAGAAATAATTGCCCTTATAAGAAATGAGCTTTCTGTAGTTGTAGTGATAGTATCCTTTTTGAATGTATTGAAATTAGGGGCATGGACCAAAAAAAAATACTCCATTTCAATTCCTAAAATCAAGTTAGATTAAGAAACAATGATAAGTGGAGAAGATACTCCAGAAATCAAATATTAAAAATAAAATGAAAAATCTGAAATGAAGTGAAAACAATGAAAGTGAATGGGGTAACAAGAAGTGCAGGGAAATGGAGCAAAGATTTCCCAACTAATCCTCTTTGAAATCACAAGATTTCATTTTTTTTTTTCTCCTGAATGGAATTTCAGGATATTTTTTTCCTTCCTCTTCCCTGCCTTTGCAGATTTGAAGTCAGTAAATGCAATTGAATTGGAATTGAAGAGAATTCTCAAAGCTTGAGAGAATGCTCACATGATATGTATCTGTACACAAACTCTGAGACAGGAAATACCAGTTTAGAAATGCCGTGGAACAAGACAGGGAAAAATGAAAATAGAAACGAGTTTCAAAGGATGGCCTTGCAAATGACCCTAGATGCTTTGCAGTACTAGAGCAATGAAAGGTGCACTGTAACAGGAGCCACCAGCAGGAATTTTGCATGATTGGCTTTAAGGCATTAGCAGCATTGTGTGTCAAAAGCTGATAGGCCAAGAAACGCTTATCAAGGGTTGCAATTGGGAAGTATTTTGGCTTCTCATTGTGATGTTGTGAATTATAACCTCTGTATTGCCTCACTCTTCACATGAGACTGAAAACAGGATAAAAGTTTTTAAAACGCCTCTCGGTTGCCCCATCCCTTGGTCAGGAAAGGATTTAGTTCAACAATAAATCAATATCTGCTCTGTATAATTTTGCTCTTTGCAAGTTTGGGCATTTAGAAAGATAAAAAGCAATGAGAAATATTAGTTTCTTTTGCGTTACTGCAAAAAGTACTGGCCTGTTAATCTTGGATTTTCCTTAAGTTTTGTTCTTCAAAGCGAAAGCTAATATTGATTTTTTTTATAGTCTAAAAATTCCATTTCTAAATTTCCTACGAGTTTCTGAATTCTATAACAGAAGAAAAGTGCCATGTTTTCTTATCACCAGCTAACGTTAATAACTGCCACATCACCCCCATGACTGCACACATTCAAGTGCTCCAAACTCTGACAGTGCAGTATTATGACAGTGCATGGTTCCTCAAGGGCTCTGCATCAGATCAATCCAAAATGTGCTTCTGCTTTTATCTTTATTATTTTGGAAGTCAATGAAGCTGCATGTCTGGCTTAGGTTCCAAACACCTCAGGAGTGGCACGGATTTCACGGTCTGGCAATGTGGACCCTGATGGCATTTTGAAGCAGGGCGATATTGTATTATCTATGTTTCACAGATGTAAAATGGAGACTCTGAGGGTTTATCCAAAACAACTGCCTTAGCAAAACTACCTGACTTCATTGTTCCTGAAGGGACATAGACCCAAAAAGGTCCAATGGGTTTGGAACATAACCCCAAAAGTTGTCGAGATGATGTTCTTCCTTAGACAAAGGTAACTATTATGAATTTCTCCCTCTGAGAGAATGCTTGCCTTCTTCTCAAACAATTTAGTTATCTGAATGTCTTTAATCCAGGGTGTGCAAGGTACTTTGATGAACTGGACCTAAATAATTTTGATCATTCCAACAAGCTGTGCTTGAAAATATGTTTTCATATTAGTGTCAGTGTCCATATAGTTTGACTGCATTTCCATTCAAACTGAGAATTAGAAGAATTATTTTCTTCCTGTTGCTTAAAAGAGTTCTATTCAGGGGGTTTTGTCATGCTAATGAAACAGATTTTTAGGAATGAAAGGTCAACTGTTTGAATTGCCAATCAACTGAATTTGTCACTCTTTAAAACTGTCAAAAGCCAGTGTTCTACTTTGATAAAATATTATAAAAGTCCAAGGTAATAATATTATTTAAAAAATTAAATTCTTTGTGTTCTAAAGGAGTTGCAACTTTCTGATTAGTTCTTTGGTTTTTCAAAGCCTCAGTTTGATTAGGATAATGAGTAAACCTTCATGAATGGTGTTATGTCCAATGCCTTTCTCCAAAGATTCATGTGAGACTGATAGTATATTTTTTGCTGACACAAGGGTCATTACATTATTCAATTTTAAAATGTCACATTATGCCAAATAAACTGCGTGATGCAGCTAAATGGTTGCAGCAGGAGAGGACATTCTAATAGAGAAAAAGGAAAATACTTGAATTGTGAAACAGACATGAGGGTCAGACCCAAAGAAGAAAATCACACAGCAGAACTCTGGTGGGATGGATTTGCTCACTTTGGTACTGCCAGCTCAGCTTTTGGCAATTTTTTAGCAACTTTTTCCTGATGGAAGCCACAGGGAGCGGGCTCTAGAACCTGGCTGCACCTGTTTCTGGAGGCAGAGCTGACCTTCCCTGGTGTTCCAACACCAACCCACAGCCCCATGCCTTGCTAAGAAATAGAATTGAAGGAGTCAAGCACATCCTTTCAGAGGCACAGAAAGAGCAAAACCACAGTCATCAACTCCAGCAATGTGTCCCTGAGGACATGAGAGCAAAAATAGGTATTCAACATTGATAAGGACTTCGGACTTTGGTCCCTTCTGTATCTGTAAGAGACGCAGACAAAAGATAATTTACATTATGTTCTTCTTTGATGAGCATATTAATAACTTCCAGATTATCCACAGTGGGGTGGGTGTCATACAACCAATAGGTAGAGATTTCACCTGGTTTTTGAGTCAGATATATGTAGGACTTCACATACACCTCTGACAGATTACAGCTTAAGCCTTTCCAGCAAGCTTCCTTTGCTAATATTTATGACAGGTACATGATAAATAGGTTCATGAATACAGAGAATCTGTGGAAGCTCTGAAGCTGCTGTCAGTAGAGGTAGATTGAGTAATAACTCTGTTCTAGGAAACACAAGGAAGAAACTGAATGGTGATTTATTAACTCAAATGAACATATACTGTTTAACAAGTATAGCAAGTGGAAGTGAATAATACATGAAAACTGCTGGGTCTTAAATTTAATGCATAGAAAACGGCAGATTCAATCCATTGTAGTGGGATAGTAAGTGGAGAAGCTGAAGAGTGACAGCTTGTAATGGTTGGTAAGGGTAGAAATGAACCTGATTACAAGAGTCAAGATGTCACAGAGCCTTAGGCACAAGGAAAACTAGATTGACACTTGAAAACTGGGTAAAACTTTTCTGTGTAGTTCAGGGGCCTGTTATGTGTTACACTCATAGCGTGTGGTGCTTAACTTACGGCTTTGCTCCGCACCGAAAATGAGCCATAAGTGCTGCTTCAAGCTGTTTGGATTCTGATGACAACTCTGAAAATATAAAGCAACCAGGAGGTCCTTACTGCAAGATGTTTCCTGTCCAAATAACATGTCAACCTATCTAACCTCCAGGCTTTCTGGCCTGACATACTTTTGTGGATTTTTTCTGGCCCCAACACCAAAGTCCTACTTTTGAGGCCAGCTTCAAACATCTCAGCACTTCCAGAGTTCAAGCTTTGTGGGGGATGTTGAGAACAGCAAAAGAAATGAGAGCTGATCTATGAAACTCTCTGGAAGCATTTGAGCTTTTGAAATCCAACATCACTGATGAGCTCAATTTACATTTTTAGGTTTTTATGTTGGGTTTTTTAAATTATTTTTCCCTACTGTATCTATCCTCACAGACTCCTCCACAAACAACCTGGGTGGAAATGTTTGACTCTTCAAGTCTCAGAGAAGCATGTGTATCACACTGAGTATCTCTGCAGGGTTTCCTCTGCTGTTCAAGGCTGGCTTCCCCTGAATCTGAATATGGCTTTGCTCAGTCACTAGACACGATTCATTCACACATTCATCACGTCTGAATGAGTGGGAACAGGCTCCCCAGGGAAGTGGTCCCACCACCAAGCCTGGCAGAGTTCAAGAACCTTTTGGGCAATGCTCTGAGGCACACAGAGCGCTCCTTGGGGTGTCCAGGAGTTGGACACCGTGATCCTGATGGTTCCCTTTCATCTCAGCATATTGTGTGAATCTATGATTCTACTGGATGGTTTTGTCTGATATCTTTATACCACATATTATCACACTTCATCAGTATTTACTTCCATACTGGAAGGATAGTAAGTTGCATTGGTGTAAATTATAGCATCTGCAAAGGAAGTTGCAATATCTGAACGCGGAGCTCTAATATACAATAATATTTTTGACTGGTTGATTGTTGCTGCTGTGTTTTGAGTTTCCTATTCTAACATTACTTAACCTTTTCTCTCCTGATCACACAGAAGTATTGTCATAAAATCACTTGCCCTTCTTGTAGCTCATGAGATAAAAATAATGTCCTTTTACAGAGCTTCCTCCAGGATTCTAAAGTGGCTCTAGCAGTTTAATTTTTCAGTGTCAGCATGCAGCACATCTCACTGTATTCTCAAATGCAATGATGATTCCCCACTGAATGCACTTCACAAGACTTATTAGATCCCTGCATTTTATCTGTTGTTATGTATATTATTTACAGCTTCACATCTGTGGTCACAAATGCACGAATTCATACAATTTTGGCAATGTGTTTCTCACTGTTACTTCCTAAACTGAATTAAATATAATTCTAGGAAAACTGACATTGCTGTACTTTCAGTTAGGGATTGATAGTTCGGATACTTAAGCAGTTAAGAGTTTTCAAACCACCTGGAATATTTATGTCATTCTAGTAATTATTTAAGACTTACACTCCTGTGTCTCAGGTTATTAGACAAAACTTGTGCATGATTCTGTACATTTAAAAACGTTCAGATTCAAGTGGATGTTATTTCATGTCTTCCTTAGACATTAATGTACTGAGAATGCCTCAGAAAGGAAAACAGTTATATGTAAGAAGTATTACTGATTTCTTTACAGTGTTACTAACATTTTTTCTAAATCCATCTAATAATTGGCCCAAACCACTTCTGTCTTTTAATCCTGCTTGATATGTGCATTTGTTATTTGTTCCAGGAAAAAAAAAAAGACTACAAATGTTTACTATATTTTCCACACTCAACATCTTAAAATAATAGAATAAGAATATTTTCTTTTTAATTTAGAAATGCTTTATATTAATAAAGTGTCATGTATTATTTTCAGTGGGATTAATCTCACCTAATAAAAATTGTGGAAAAATTTAAGTATTTCAAATAATGGAGTCATTCAAGGATTTCTTATTGGTTAATGAAAAGACAGCTCTGTTGAATGTAATGAATTTAAGTTATGGGAAGAGATTTGTATTTTTTAAATCATTCACCAAAAATAATCTGGGATTTGTCAGGTTTGGACACAGAAAATATACTATGCTTCCAAACCCTCTCCTAAAGTCAAACTTCATTGTAGTTTATATTTGCATAGAAATGTATTCCTCCCCCAGCACTGTACAGGAATTGAAAACATGACTCTGAAAGATTCACTCGTTTCCCTCAGTGGAGCCCAGGGTTTGAAAGTGGGAACACATGAGTTTTCTGTTTTGGAATTGACCTTTTCACCAAAAGAGACTTTTTTTACCAGTTTTTTTCTGGTGGCAACAAATGGATTGGAGACAGAAATTTCTTGTAAGCAGTTCCCAAGATTTATCAGGTCTAAGAAAAAATTCAATATATGCTGGAGCCACAAGCTTCAATGATTTTTATGTAAGTTTAAACATGTTCAAGCAACGCTTCAAAAGGCAGTGGTCTGGATTTCTGCTTCCTTGAGGCAAAATACCCTTCTGGCCACTTACACACATTTTCCTTTTTCACAGAAAAACATTTTAAAAGTCCTTTACAAACCTCTGTCTACAGAGGCACTGGATTGGTTGAAAGGTTTCTAATCCTATAATTTTGTGCACGCAGAGTGCCTCATGCAGAGGAGCTTTTACTGCTTTATAAGTGCTCCCATTTTAACTCTCATGCTTCTCCAGTTTAAGGTTACTCTGCACTTGAAAAACACCATCTTAATTGTACTTCAACAGCAACTCCATAGCTTTTTTGTTCCTCTTTCAAGTGTTTGAAATGAGAGCATAACTGCTCCCTGAGGCTGTTGCTATTAGCCTGGCACGGGGCTGCTTGTCTTCATTGCAGGTGTAGAGTTTTGAAGGAGACACAGCTTTCAGCAGCCTTTTTTCCACACTGAATCCACTGAGAGCGTGGACTGATGTGGGAAGCCAGTGCTGCCAAAGGGCTCGGGCCAGGTCACTGCTTCCAAACCGTTTGTTCTCACACCACTGATCCCATGCACCGCCAAACAGAAAGATGCCTGCTTGAGGAGCTCCAAGAAGTGCTGGGGGATAGAGCTGTCTGTGTGCATTGAAATGGGGGCTTTCTCTCCAAGATTAGCTGCCCCTCTCCCCATTATCTGAGGAGGGTTATTTCCAGAGGTTAGTGCCCACACTGCTTCTACACACTGGTGGGACAGGAAAGAGCCCAGCTTAACACTCAAAGTCAAGATGCCAAACCTGGAATATAAAACGGCAGAACTTTCATATCTTCTGCTGTCCAATTAACCTAATAAACTAACCTTTGAGGAGTAAATGCAATATATACCTACAAATTGTGCCCAAAGGATAAAGACTGCTGCTGTTTTTAAACAAGGCTAAACCTCATAATTCATAATCAAATGTTGCTTTAAAGTGATTATGAGCTCCTGAAACTTAGTCTGTTATTTCAACTTCATAGCCCCTGAAAGAAAATATCCTCCTCATCTAGCTCAGATTCCTCTCTGGGGATCACCTTTGTCATTATATTTATCATTAAATATATTTGTATTTTTTTTTCACTTTAGCTCTCCAAAGCCCCCAAAGAGGTCATTGTACTTGACCTTCTGTGAGCCCAGAAGAGCTTGTGATCCAAATAGGCAAATTATATATCCATTTCTAGAGACTGTCTTGACCTTTCTCAGATTGCCAACTTCCCAGACACCGTTGTGGCAATGACAGTCCTGCTGGGCTAATTGCCTCTTAATTGTGTCGTTCCTGTTATTTTTGCCATAAAATGGCCAGACGCAGACATGAAGCACGTAATCTTGTTCCCAGATTTCCTTGCTAGAGTGATTGCTCTGTAAGTACTTTGGAAGTAGTTTTGGAAAGGCAGTTTAGTCAGCACTGTCTGGATGCCTCAAAAGAAAACTAAACCATTTAATAGCAAAAGAAAATGTTTGGACCTTCAAACGTCAATAGAAGTTTCCAAGCGTGTCATAGAGTTTACAAAACAAATCTATCCCAATTTGGTTCTAGAAAATATGAGGAGCATATTTGACAGACAGCACTGCTTCTCATGTTTTGTTCTTTCAGAATAGGTAATAAAAGAATTAGAAATATCTCGCTCAGGCTACACAGGGACTGCCTCTATTCAACAGCTGTGCTCTTGATAAGACTGCAAGTGACAGTGGAGGTGGTTGGTTACTTGTGTTATTCAGGACCTTCAGGTTAATCAGGATGATGGGAAACTACAGAACAACCAGGGATAAATGATGAATGAAAATTAAATTCAGTCTTGATAAACACAAAGAAATGCACTAGAGAGACAAAACAGTGAATATTACACATACAAGGATAAAATGACTTGCACTCACAGAATTTGGATTCTGATCTTATAATCAAAACTTAGCTAAGAACATCTGATCAGTGTTTAGGAGAGGTTAAAATGAAAAGGCATTTTGGGAAATTATTAGAAAAAGTAGAAGACAATGAGGACAATTTTGTTATTCTTTACTAAACTATCATGTGCCTACTCGTTGATGAGCACAATTCTCCATTTAAGATAAGACATACCAGAAGTAAAATGGGATCAGAAAAAAATTGACAAAGGTTGAATCAAAAACGTGATTTTTTTCTGTGTGAGGAACAGCTAAATGGACTAAGAACCTTTAATATTGAAAAATATTTTTTTAAAATTGACTGAATAGTGAGAAAAAAAAAAAAGGAGAAAGAACTGAAAGTGGTATGATAAAAATCTAGCCTATATGTCATGGGATGGACTATCAAATGTAAATAGGGATTGACTGCTAGGTGTCTCCTCCAGTGAAGCAGTGATTGTAGTAACACTGTGAAGCAGTCACACAAAACAGAAACAGATCCTTCTTTGCACAGTTTTTGAGCAAATCTGTGAACTCCATGTTTCTGAGCACTGGAGATGGTGAACGAATATGCACAGGTTTGAATACTAACCTATAAATCCATAGAATAAAAATCAATAGAGTCTGTTGACTACAAAAATACCTTTTTTTCCCCAGAAGTCCCTGATCTTGGCTTCCATTCATATGCCTCCTTAAACCTGTGCTCTGTGATGTTTTCAGAGACAGGATTCAGGGGGTTATATGGCCCTTCTGCCTCTGTGCAGCTGTTCTTATGCTCTCACCATTATATTTTAGTCCTGGCTACATTGTTCCTCCAGCATAGCCAGACTTTTAAACTGCTGCTCCTGCGAGGTAAAAAATAAATAAAAATATAATATTGTCATGATGTGTCTCTTTCCATGCTCTATATTCCTGCTGTCAAAGACTCATATCCTTCAGATGAGTGATTATTTGTGCTTGGTTGTGTGTTAAATCAGATCATTCCAATATCAACAATCTACTCCCTCCTGATCATGAGACAGAAATAACTCTGCCCTCTGTTCCTTCGTGCCTAAGGAGGAAACTTGCAGCCACCCTGGATTTTTCCTGGAAATATGTGTAGGCCTGGTGTTAGCTGCCTGGAACAGGTTTCTTGAAGGCATTTCTAATTCACTTCCTGCTTATGCCAAACAAGAACACTGATGGGCTGGCTGTACAGACCAGACTAGAGAGCAAGCCAGGACTGCAACCTGTGTCTGTCAAATCCCACCCTGAAGGGCAAGGCAGTATCAAAGATTCAGAAATGCTCAATTTAAAAAAGAGCAACAAAAGTCAGCGGGTTCACAAAAACTCGCCGAGTTTTATTAGCAAGTTACACACTTGGCATGGAAATCGACATGTTAGTCCCTGACCTACTGGACAAGCACTCAGGAGTTTTGGATAAAGGGATAGAGTGAAAGGGCAGAGAGGAGATTCAATTCTTTTGGGATTCTACACTGTCTGAATAAGACCTGGAGTATTTTTGCCAATTGTCACCTTTCCTGATTCAAGCTGTAAGTGAGCTCAGCAGTTCTGATGCCTGACACATCAACCTGATGCCTGACCCAAGACCTCCTGAGCTAAAAGCCTGAGCAACTCCATCATGCACTGATGAATCACACTGACCACAGAAAAGCACAGAGGAAATCTCGAGCACTCACTCACCAAAGAGGTTACATGAAGATCTCCACTGTCTGACACTTCTGCTAAAAGGATGCCAACCTACGTTTCAAAAAAAAGGAGCAGATTTAACCCCCCGTCTCAAAACGTGTTTCTGAGTGACCCGAGTGCAATCCAATTGTCAACCCTCTCACACAGTGTCAGTTAATGCTGGCTTATTTAAAAGAGCATATTTAAGGAAAAAAAAAAAAAAAAAAAGTGGCACAGCACAGGTGAAATAGCCCACTAATTTTAAGAGATTGAATAAATACTTTATACTGCTTTACTTGGAAAGCGTCAGATGGTTTTGGTGAGGATAGCTGCAGTCTCTGGAATTAACACCTCTGGACACATTTCTGTCATTTTACAATGTTACACAATCCTGAAAGTCTCACAGAAAGGGTTCATTTCTCTGTAAGCTGACAAAGAACTTCAGAATTGTATGAAAATACAAACACTTTTATTAAAATGCACTTGATATTAAATTCTTAACCCCTGCAAAAAAACCAGCGAAATTTCTTTTTCTCTATTTTCCTCTTGTTTGGCTTGTTATGAATTTGAAGAAAAAGCATTCCCCACCTTTTTTACACTCGGAGACCAGATGACAACTTCCTACATTCTCTCATGTCACATAAGCAGCATGTATCAGTGTCAGGCAGAAGGTGTTCCTTGACTGGAAAATCTCCAATAATCACAGGAGAAAGCCGAGGAGTTAATCAGAAAGGCAGCAATGACAGAATGTTTCTTTATTTCTCTCATTGCCTTGCTCCATGCCTACCCATTAAAAAGATGTAGTCATTTTGACCTCCTGAGGCTTGAAAGCTTGTTTCCAGAGCCATGCTATGCTATCCTGCAGTCGTTGGACTCTGCCAAATAATGCTTCATTACTGAAATATCACTGATGGGATATTCTATAGAGAAATATTAGATTTATTAAAGGGTTGCTTGCCCTTGTGGAATACTGTGTTGTCTGCCTCAACTCTTTCCTGCAGTGTTTTCAAGAAGAGAACTTGCCGAAAATGTTTAAGGTATTATGTCTCACTGATAAATAATCTCAAACTGTCAGGAAGAGTAATAGAGACCTTGGGATAAAGCTGCCTGTAATCAGCAGCCTTGTTTGCAACCTCAGGAAGCAGCAAAGGATTTAGTGGGTCTGGACACAGAGCAGACCCTTTCCTTGGAGACTCTTTTGTTCCTCATCCCCGTTCTCCTGCTGAGCACGGAACATCAGTCAGGGAGTTTATAGCCTCATCAAACTCAAACACTTGCTTCTGGGTTTTAAAAATGCCAACTGTTGCCTTCCCTCAGGAGACAGTGCTTTGCAGAGCTGATAGAGATTCTGAAATGTAAAACTGGAGCTGATTTGAGAGTATTAGTCAGAAGCTCAGCAGTGTAGCTGGAGTTAATTTTGCATTAAGAGTGAAGAGCAAAGTAAAGACAGAAATATGATGCAGGTTTTAAGGAATCATGGGAGTAAGAATACTTTGTATCTAAATACCAAATGACTTTAAGCAAACCCCTGTGATGACGTGGTAGATTTCAGGACAGCTTTTTTATCCTGTCTTTAAATTTCCTTTTTTTCAATGTAATTGGTTTTCATTAAGAACAGTACAATACTGTCCTTAAAGATTTGGCTTACAAGTGGGTGTCTTTTTGTTAATAGCAGAATAATTACAATATCAAACCTTGTTGCTTGTCCAAACATTTTCATTTAGGCAGCATTCATCAAAATTTTCTGAAGTTAAAGACCTCCTAAATCCTATCATTAAATCAGTATGAATTTTATCCCAAAAGTTACTTTTTAAGACTGCCATTGCTCCTCTCAGGGAAACAAAAATCCAAAACCAACCATCCATCCTCCCAAACAAAAGCTCAGTTTTCCCCCCATGCCCATTCCAGCTCTAACTATTCTATAGACCTCAACAAGTGTGCAAGGAAGTGTAATTTCTACAGTGCTGTAAAATTCTTAATGTTAATAAGCCAGATTTATTCTTGATTTAGGCTGTATTCTGAGGACCTCATGTAATGTAATCTAGGTTCTGACACAATATAACTGGCAAAAGTCAGCCACAAAAAGCTAGAAGCAGCAAACGAAGACTTGTGGGTCTTTAGAGGGGCAATTCTTGTGTGCCCAGGAGAGGGATGCATTTAATTTAATTTGCTTAACTTAACTTGAGAGGAGGGAAAAATAAAAGTTATATTGGATGTTTAAAGTTATTCTAGTGTTTGGTGTATTCTGGGGTATCAGCTTGGATGGGAATTTTTATTTTTGTTTGTTTTGTTGGGGAGTTTGGGTAGGGAAGTAGGCAGGGGAATGGTTGGTCATAAATGACCAAATATAGGTTGACTTGAAATTAATGGTTTTCAAAGCCATCCTTAGTTGTGTTGACTACAGATTCCACCCACGGAGATACTCCAAACGCCTAATGCCATTCCTCAGGGAGTTTGTTGTGAACTCCAGAACATCAGCTCAGTCTGGGCAGCTCTGCCACAGAACACAAGGAAGAGCCGTGTACAGCTGGAGATACACAAGAAAAATTTGGGGCATTTCAAACCTCACTTTGTGCCCACGTGTGAGTAAACAGGTCAGGCCATAAGTGTTCATTGATTATAAAAGTTCTTAGACTCACAACAGCTCTGCAGGCTGCTGTGTATAGCAAGTGCACACTCCAAAATACAGATGTCTGGGGGCTCTCCTTGGTTTCTCAAGCACAGACACCTGGTGCCATTTCGGCTTTTGTAGAACCTGACATCCATCTGAATGTGTATGGTTCTTCCATGGGTGTTGCATTATATCTCCCAGGCCTGAACAGAAGCTTTGGATACCCAAGGACATTTCAAATTATGTTGATTGCCTGGTTTTAGGCAGATAAATCAAGTCTTAAATGAAGTCTGTATGTTTCCCCATCATTTCAACTACCTAGCTGGACTTTCCTTGTCCTCAACACAATAATTTCAAAGTATAATTTGTTTGACCAAAAGAAGGAATTGCCATCAGAATCTGATTAATAAATATTATCTTTTCTTCCTTGGATTTTGCTGAAGGCATTTATGCCTAGTGAAAGCAGAAATGCAAGACCTTGAATGAATTTAGCCTTGATTATCTACAACTGGGTAGCATTTTAACCTCAAGTCCACACAAGACCGTGTGAGACAAAGACCACCAAAAAAGAAAACCCTTTATTCCTGTCACTTTTGTACAGTTGCTGGTTATGTCTGAATGCAGAAAATACAATTTATATTCGTGAGTGGAAATAAAATCTAGTGAAGTGTGCTTTCATGTGTTTATGTTGGTGCCTGTTGTGGTGATTAGGCCATTGATGTTCAAATATAGACACCATCTCCATTTATTGAACTCTGTATCAGCCTGGTGGAGCTACTCAAATCCAGTAAAACAGAACAAATCTGTTATTGCTTATGCATCACTGAAGTCTTTGGACCCTCTGTTCCAGCTTCACTTTTTTCTGTTTACTTAACCAGTGCAAAAATCAAAATCATGCATAATGACAGCTGAATGTCTGACTCTGAGCTCTCTCTACACTTGTGCAAGTAACCTCAAACACTTCAGTACAGTAATCTGGCATTTTTTCCTCCTACTTGGGAAATGAAATGGCATTGACAGCTTGAAAACTTGAAAAAAATATGGTAAGAACAATACTTGTAGCTAGCTTTTGCAGTTAAGTATGGTGCATTGTTGTGAATATTTTTTTTTATTATTTTTTTTTTTTTTTTGTATTGCAGAGGAAGCCAAATGGAATGATTAATCTTTGACCTGTATCTGTTGGAAGCATTTGAACAACCCCTTTTAAGGATTTTAGCCTTCTCTGTAGCATGCACATAACTTTAATTAACATTAAATAGAGTTACATGTGCACACCAGGGCATAAGCTGCTAAGTAGATATTAATTGGCTAAGAAATGATCCCCTTTTTCTTCTCCTTACAGTTGGTGTTTTGGAACTCACTTTTGGCTTGCTACCTTCATAACTCTTTGAGGCTGAATTTGTTCCTTTAACTATTTAAGTGATGAATTTTCTTTGAAGGATCTGTCAGTGCCTGCAGCCATTTTAAAGGCAGCAGAAGAATAAAAGCTTCAATATTTAACATCAGGAGACTACTCTGTCCCTTTCTAGGCCAATCCCTGTAAATTATCAGTTTATTAAATAACACTTTAACTAGTAAGTTCAGAGGAATTATGAGTAATTGTGAGTCTGCAGTCAATATTATTTTGTAGCTGTAGAAAATAGTTTGGAAGCAAACATGTATTAGTCCTTTATGTCTATTCAGAACACTCTGTCCTTTCTTTGTAGCAGTTAACCAATGCAAAATGCCAAACTGTGAAAATAAAGCAACATAGCAGTACAATGACTAGAATTTTATATTAAGCACACAACTGTAATGGACCATTTACACAAAGAAATTGCTTTATTGTCATCTGAGATTGCCATCGGGAGTGGCTTCAGGATTTCCACATATCTTTAAAAAATCTATTTAATCTATCCAGATTGCACTTTGTAAGCGTTTCAAATTATCCTTTAAAGAAGTAGAATGCAAATTGCAAGTGTTTGCTAAAACTCATGTTAACAGTGTGTCAGTACTGTGCTGACACCGAAAATTTGGGATGCTTCAAAGTTTGGGATGATTTCAAAGTTAGGGGACCTTCCTGCATCTTTTTTTCACCTACCAAATTGTGATCACAGGTTATGTGAAGCAGCTTCCTCCTTTCCCTCCAATGTTCTGTAGCTCTCTGCTGCGTTCCTTTACCTTTGGGCAAGCACAGAATCCCTGCTTCTTTCTGTTCTGACCTCTGCAGCTACACCATGAACTAGGCATTGGAGGTAAGACTCATTTTGCTTTATTGGGAAAACCATGATACAGAAATCCACCTCTGAGATCTATGAGATGACTCCTAAATTTTAGTAACTTTTGCATCTTTTGGGGATTTTCAAAATAAGAGGTATTTTTTGGGACTGGATTGCCAGCTTAAAAATTAGGCAGCAGGCTCTTTCTTTGTATTCAAACTGAAACCTTCATAGAAAGCTTTGTCTTTGGAATTCACATTTTCTAATTTTTCGGGTATGCCAGTGGAGAGAAGCTTTGCATCCATCTTTTTTTTTTTTTTTTTTTTTTTTTTTTTTTTTTTTTTTTAGGATAGGCTTTGCTTCAACCATGCCAACTTTAACTCTAGAGCCAAGGACATAGGTCCTGATGCATTTCTATCTTTTCCTTCCATTTATTTTTCACTTCCCTTTGCTTCTGATCAATGAGTTCTGGCTGGTACTATCAGGCCATGACAGTGTTATGCAGGCTTAAAAGTAAAGAGGGCAGAGCTGATTATTTTTCCTCTTAGGGGCTGCCCTTTGGCCTGCAGGCAGTTCTTTTAAAAATAGCTTCACTTTCCCTGATGCTATTATTATCACAGATGCAATTCCCAATTCAACTGCCCAGATCAGAAGTGAAGCCTCTGTGTTGAGAAGCAGCAGAGATGCTGCATCTCCACTTTCTTCTGTTCAGACAAGCTCCTTCCACAAGGCTGTGTGGTGAGGCTTTGTGGGTTTTTGTTTTGCTTGGTTTCTGTATTTTTGATCGTGCTTGTCCTACAAGAGAAAAAGCTGAGGGCAAGAGCCTGGAATACATGCATATAAAACTGCTGTTCTGCTTCCTAGGTCTGCTCAGCATTGGCAGGCTGGTGGCACTTTCATTTGTGTTTCCCAAACAGAAAAAGAAAGGGAAACAGTAAAACCAACCTAGTAGCTGAAACATATTGGGAACGTTTCTGCTACAAACTCTGAGTAGCTCAGACAAATTATTTAAAATCCCCACTTCATTTTAAGCCTTCAATAAAATGGATATCTGCTTCTTTTCAAGCCAGAAGGTCCCACTGCAATCACCAGGAGGGTTGCTATATTCAAGTGACAAGACCTGTTCCCAAAAATTGACACAAATTTACTGAGGAGTTGAGAGAATGAGTGGTTTCTTCCATCTCTAACAGTGGAATTGCCAGACTTACCTCTGTAAACTAAAATTTGGAGTTTCTGCTCGATTCTGGAACATCTTACACATCCCATTTTTAATAGAGATTAAGGATGACTCAAAAATATTCTATGAATGCCACTTTAAATCTCTGGTACCAGTGACCTAGTAATCAAAAACTGCATCATGTTTTACAACATAGCACACGTTTCCCATCTATTCAGGAGTTTATATCAAAGGCACTGTCCATGCATTTAAACACAAGAACATCCCAGGAGAAGCCTTACTTCAACGATTTTCCAGCTTGGTACAGAGCAGGAAAGGGGAGTTGTTGATTAACTTCTCAGGTCCTAGAGCAAAGATGTCAGGTGATAGAACAGTCAATTGGGAATTATTTGGATTCTGAGATTCTGAGACTGTATTTTTTCCGAAAGGTTCCTCCACAGATTACAGGAGTGAAAAATTTGAGATTTAAGCCAAAGCATTAAGAGTAAAAAATCAAGTTAGTTTGAGTGAGTGCTGGGATTATGTTTGTAGTTGTATACAGTACAGTGGCACTGCACAGGTTTTTTCTTTATAGGATATTTTGATGTTTAACTTTTGTGAATCACGATGAGATCCTTAGATAAAAGGTAAAATATAGTATTCCATAAAGCCTCAGGCATAAAAGCACCATTAATAATTTAACACTAAAAATACGGTTACTCTAGAGGTTGTCAGATACTTCTGTGGTACAAATCCCTACAGATATAGGTACCACAACATTGATTGAATAATTCATTTGATGAATTTCACAATATTTTCTAATACATTTGACAATGTCTTTCATTATTTACCTAACTTGTGCACCCCTGCTAAATGATTATCTCATGGATGCAAAAGCTCTTTAACTTACAAAGAGTTTATTTTCATTGAAGAAAAGTAAAGAATTGCTTTGCAATGCCATCTAATAGCACGACATCCAGTGAACAGCTGTCACTTAACTAAGAAAGGTGTTCAGAGACTGTGAAGCACTTGTTCAAAGTTTATATTAAGGAATAAAAACTACTATAAGTATTTTGTAAATTTTTCTTGGTCAAGACTCTGGTCCAAGACCTAGCCCAGGATGTAATTTAGAGATTCCAAGGTACCATTATGGGTATCTCCAGCATTTTTGGTGATGGAAACTGTGGTTTTACAACAAGGCAGCCCTCAGTTTATCTTAATCAGGTTATGGCTTTCAACAACTTCAGTGCACACCATAGATTGAAGACATGACCTCACTAATATTCAGATTCACAGAGCTAATGTTGGGAGCTCACTCTGGTCCATCATAGAGAAACCAGTTGGTGTGGGATGCTGGCACACAGCTTCATTGTGAGGATTTCTGGAGCCTCTCTCTGACCGTGTAAGGTTTGTAACACTGGTCCTACTCTCAGATGGCAGGCAGCACACACAAGGGCAAGGTGAAGTGTTATATGTAAATGTTTATGAATTTTGTTTCTGTTGGAATTTTAGGGTGAAGGATGCTAGGTCAAGGTTCACTATTTATTTGTAAAAGATAAATACCCTAACAGAAAGAATTGGCCAATTCTAACATCTGCTATATAGATATGAGTTTATATAACAGCTCCCAATCTTTCCTGCTGCAATCTCATCTGTAAACAAACAAGACATTTACTAGACAAAAAACAGGCACAAGCAGATTAAATGACTTCTCCAAACCTATAAAAAAGGTTACCAAAAAAGGTTGCTTTTTGGGACAGGCTTGGATCTCAGATCTCCCAGTGCACCTTTTAATGTTACAAATGCATCCTTTTTTGCTGGATATTTGGCTTCAGAAGCCCTTAGTAATGAGCATGGTGAGGCTGAAGGTTTCATCATGGAAAATTGTCGAATAATCAGTAAGCACTGGTATTCAATTGTGCTGCCATTACCATGTCCTCTTAACTGGAGTTACATTGTTTTATTTATTAACGGAATAAAGAAAGGATGTGACTAATTTGGTTTTGCTTCTTTTCACAGATAAGTATATAGTAAAGGTGAAGGAGACCCTATTTTTTAACAGATCAAAGCATTTGTTTTACTGCTTAATGCTTTGGTACTGGCTCTCCCAAGGCCCCTGCTGCTATGAACGAATGTAAATTACTTCAGGAAATCCAATGGGCTCAGTAAACATTGAATATTAATTCAAGATGGTTTTGGAAATGCATAAACAGCATCAGTCCCAAAATCCAGAGCAGAAGCAAATAACAATGTTAAATTGATATGTCAGAATTTTATGGGCAGTGTTGTTTTGGCTATAAAAACTGGGTTTTTTCTTGCCTTGTTGAGTGATCATGTTGTTCTATCACACTACATGAATTCTAAATTGTTGAGCAATATCTTTTCTTCCCCCATATTTTACCCAGGCCTTGCTCAGATTCCTAAGTGATACTTTTCCTGTGTTGTCCAGTCCATTTGCTCTAGATATACCAATGAAATATATATTTTTGGGAGTTTTTACGATCAGAGACTCGGATCAGGATGCAGGAAACCTACAGCAACTCTCCAGGTTTCTTTGCTTTGCTTGTGTGTGGCTTTGCATTACCTAGGGAGCTTTCCCTATCTCCATCCATGGATTTTCTCACTTTTATCCTTCAGATTTTCCCCCCATCTCACCAGGGCAAGTGTCTGTGTGGGTCTGTGTTGCCAGATGGAATTAAACCACAACAATCAGACACTCTGGTCAAGTCATATCCTTGATGTTCCTCACCTATGAATGTTTTCTTCTGCTTTGATCCTTTTTCAGTAATGGACAGTTTAGAAGAAATTGTTTCCATAGTTCAGCTACCACAAGAAGATCCAACCCTCAGCTGTTTCCTCCTGGAAAAAGATGATTCCAGATCAGGTCAGACCTACAAAAAATTTCATTTATGAAAATCAGAACAATCATCATTCAGCTAGAGACTTAACCAACGTGCAGCTCAAAAAGAGGATATAATGTGTTATTGACAGAAGTTTCTACATCATCACTAAAGCATCTTGATTTTCAAAATATTTGTGCTGGTATCAACACTGGAGTGAAACTGACACTGCTTAGATATCTTGTGTGACCCTAAAGGAGCTGTGAACACTTCAGCTGGAATTCTGAATGTCCAGTTGGACACTTCTGAGCAAAATGTCCAACGTTGTCTTTCAAAGGGCTATTGCCCAACCAACTTTCAAATTTGTTCTGCATTTTCTTTAAGAAACAGAAGCACGCTGTCTGAATATTGAAATGAGTAGGAAGAGTGCATTGGCATTCAGCTTTCTTTACTTTTCCCATGTATCATTACATATTTTAATATTCACCTTGGGAACTTTTCTTATTGCAAGACATAATATCATAAAACATGGATCTGAAATATTGAGACGCTGGTAAACTGGCAAATCCACAAACTGTTAATAAAATACTCTGTGTTAGAGGATGGGAAAGGAAATCATACTGTGTAATCAACGATTTCAGCAAGCGTAAAAGATCTAGTGATACCCAGAGGCTCTTCAGGTGGTAGCAGTAGATACTGAATACTCATTCTCTAGAGTGTGCAGCTACTTTCTTTGTTATTCTAGAGATGAAAAAGGCAATTTAAATATTTTATACTCTCTGCCCTCGACTGATGCCTAGAATTGCTCTAGCAGCCCACAGATGAACTCCTGCTATCTCACAGCTCACTGGAGACATTCATACAAATGCCTTGTGAAACCACCAACAATTGCCCAATTGCCCAATGTGACAATCAGGGCTCCTCAAGCCACAGGTTCCACTTTACAGGATGGAAAAGAAGCGTGATGCACTCTGACAGCAAAGGAACATCTTTTTCTTTCTCTGTTAGCCTTCCTTTTGCAGAGGCTGCAAGACACATGATGCTTCCAGGGTCTATTGACAACAAAAGCAGTTTGATACAGAGCTGTGCTCAGTTTTTCTAGAAATATAAGCTCAAACCCAGTATTAATGGTCGTCTCAGTTATACACCTGGGTGTTTTCTGACAGAAGGCATTCTGAGGACAATGGTTTCTCCACCTGTTTTATAAATACATTTAATTTCAGGTGTGCCATACTGTCAGCAACAACTTTTCTGTCTGCAGATAATAAATATAAAACATCATTGCCACCCAAAACTTTTAACTAGTACACACACTTTAGTCTATGTTCTATGACTAGGTAAACATAACTTTCTAATAGGCTATTTGTGCAGTAATTTTCCTTTCGTGCCTCCCAGGCAGAGCAATAATGAATGGTAAAACCAATTTGTAGTGACAAAATATTTTGGTGAAATTCAGAAATGGATACCTACTAAAAGTGGTTCTGGGATTTAAATACTAATACCAATTAACTGAAAGGTTCTTGCTTTAATTGAATAAATTTTCTCATTAAAGGGTTCTTTCTGGTATTTTTATCCTTCAAATGCAGGTGTAATGGACATTTTTCTGATAAGCTCAAAATCTAAGTTAAGATGTTTCTCACATAACGCATTTTATTGTTGCTTTTATTTTTTAAAATCTTTTTATTTTGGTTTTGACAAAAGAGGATTTTTTGTTTTGGTTTGGGATATTTTTTTCCCTGAGAAATTTGCAAGAGAAAGCAAATGTACCATGCATTTTAATTCTTTTTCAAGCTAGTAATGTACTACACAAATATCATATATACAAACAAAGACAGACATGTATTAAGCTTCTGTGGCTACCTTGGGAGTCATCAGCTGATCTGATAATAAAACTGAAAATTTCTTGGCTTCTACAGACATGTTTTGAGTACAAAACTTCAGTATTTTCTTAGAATCCAGCAGTGTAATGTCTTCTGTTTTAATACAGAAGCTGTTCTTAAGTTATCCAAGTGATGTGTATTTTCCCAGATGAAACTTTGATAGTATTTTAAAAAGAACTCATTAATTTCTATGGATGTTTAGCATTCCCAAAGCCTTTTTTTATTCTTTAAAGATGTATGTGTATTTATGTAAACCTTCTACTCACAGCAGCAGTCACTGGACAGAATCCAGAGTACTTTAAATACAAAACTAAATGCCTAAATAAGTTTTTAGACAAGCTGAAAAGGCTAGAAATTTACTAGTATCTACATTTTTACCAGTGGAAATTACAGAAGACAATTTTACATAGGAAATTTTTTTTTGGCACTAAAATTGACACTTAAATGCTATTAAGGTGTACAAATAATAATTTGGAAATGCTTAAGAGTACTCACAGATAATTAAAAAATTTATATCTGTGGCATCAGATATTTCTTTTCGTTTCAGACACCATGATCAAGACATAAAATCTAGTTTTGCTATCAAACAAATCACTTTCACGCTCCAGAGAGATTTGGTATTTGACACAATCTATATGGAAAGAACAATGAAAAACAAAATCTTTGATTATTCTTAGTAGATTTGAAGAATTGTTTCCCATAATCACATTTTATCTGAAATCTCTGTGTGTTTTTAACTGATGAAGCATTCTGGAACAAAAATGGTTCTGTTTCTAAAGTGTATCTTTCTTAGCAAGGCAAAGTTGGTAACTGCATTTTGATATTGTGAGTAAATTATCAAAGCTGATGAACCGCTGACTTAGAATGGGTGAACTCTATTCTGTTTTCATTCAAAGGAATGTACAGGTAAAGATATAACTTGTGGGTTGTTGTTCTCTGTTATTTGAAGATTCACATGATAAAAAATAAACGGGGTGACAAAAGCAGTGACAGAATAACTCTGCCCCTCTTGGGTAAAAGATATTCTATATTCAGGTGTTTATACACTCTTACAGCTGAAGACATGGCATAGAATTAGTTGAGGTGTTCTGGTTTTTTTTCTGCTAGTAAGTCATACTACCAAATACCAAATAACAATAGACAGTATAACAGTAACCAGTTAGTTTCCAGTCCAGTATGCAAAATACACCAATTTCATGTGTAAATAGAAATTGAAGCATTTTGTAGTATTTAATGTCCATACTAGCAGTTTTAAATTATATCTAGTAATGACTTTCAATGTTCTTGGTTTTTTTAGCTGTCTATTCTTGCTGTATAAGGAAAGTATCATAAAAAAAATCCATTTTCAGATGTGTCTGATAAGCTTTAGGGTACTTGCATAATGGTTAGTGGTAGTACTCAAGCTTAAGGAGCCTTTTTTTTTTTTTTTTTCCATCAGATGGGCTTAATGAGAAATGTGCACAAGGAGAAATGAAAAATAGGAAATACCATGTTCAGTTACCTGCGGATTTCTTTTGTTCTTTTTTAGAGTTTGGTTTTTTATTCTTTTTTTTATCCCTTCTGTTTCTTTACAGCTTTGTCTGGATAAAATTGAATCCATATACCCAGGAAGCCCCTAGATTCTATTGTCAGGTTTCCTGATAACACACTATCAGTTTATTCCCTGGTTTAATCCATTTAAAGCATCTCACATTAAATGTTGCCCATTTGTTGTTGCATTTTTGAAGTCATGGCTTGAACTGTATTATTTTCTGAAGCAAACTTCTTTTTCTCAACTGAATTCCTGGGGAATATGATCTACCAGTGGGGCTGGTCTCATTGCTAATGCTAAATAACCCCCTAGGTGTTCTTATGCCATTGTATTCCTATTTAACTTGTGCTGGTGAAAAAAAAAAATCTATGTAGAAGATTTTAAAATGAAGCGGAGAAGAATTTTGTAGTGTGATTAGGTGATTTATTATTGGCCAAAAGTAGATATGTAGGTTCAAAAGAAAGAGTTAGACCTTTGTCTTTGATACATTATTCCTGCAAGCACTAGTGAGGAAACCTAGATGGTTGGTAAAGGTGCCTAATCTTAGATGGTCAAATTTGGATGAGACAAATCCAGACTTTCAAAGATTCAGATTTCAAAGATTTAGGTACTATTGGGCTTTCTGGGTTTTCCCAGGATTGAACTGGGTTTGTACAAACCATTTTCTTCAGTGCAAGGTTAATTATGAAAAACCTTTAAATAATGGACTACCTGCCAAATCTTTCTTCTCCTGGACACCTCAGAAAGGAATAAACACCTGGAAACAGCACTATCACAGCCTGTGAAAAAATGCATCCTGCAGAGCCTTTGGCATACAGATCCTTGCCCTGCTATGAGTAAGAGATGTTGCTGCCTAGTCTGTGTGCTGATCTGTACAAAATGTTTTCTCAGCCTGTTTCTTAGTGGATGGAATTGTAAAACTACTCGCACCTTCAGAGCTGAATCCTGAGAGATGCAGAACTCCACCAGTTCCCACTGCTTGCCTGAAAGCTGATGATATTTAGCAACTTGTCAGTCCTTGATCCCATCGGAGTTCCTGGGAGCTGCACAGGCCAGGGGGCATCGGGGAGCCAGGTGGGATCCATGTGGGCACCTGCAAGCATCACATTCCCTCAGAGTGAGAAACTTGAACGCTGGCCACTGGCTCATTTCCTGACACAGACACTTTAGCACATCATGCATGAGAAAGAGATCAAACTGCCCTTCGTTTTGGCCCACATTGTTAAAATTCTTGGATGGAGATACACGAACCAGATAACTCACACTGCATTCATGTGATTTTGTTGGCCTCTGCCAAACACTGGTTCAGTGATTTCTAAAGCGCTTGTGGCTTACAAAGAGAGATGATTGACAGCCATTACAGTGCTATACCTTGCATATTTAGGAGGAAAAAATGTGTTACTGGTGAGAATTGGAAAAATTAGCTATGAAAATCATGAAACTCACACTTGATTACTATTGGCTTGAGCAATATTTCTTTTCATCATGCGTAATCATGTGCTAGAATTCCTGCCCCATTAAATAAGAGAGACTGTATAAAAACATACATTTATCCAGCATGAAAATTCAACTCTGCTTAGAACTCTGCTGGTGGCTAAGTGAATTTATACTGATGACTCCAATGGCTTATCAGATCAGAATTGGTATTTTATCCTTGTCTTCATGTTTCTGACCATGTTACCTATTTTTCAGAATTGTAAGCTATTACTTAACTTCTACATCCAACACAGAAGTTATTTGATTTTTCTGGAGAAAAAATATTTTTTTTTTTTTTGCTCTCTTTCTCTGTTTTTGGTTTTGGTTGGGTTTTTTGTTTGTTTGTTTTATTTTAAACTTGATGCATTGTTTTCAAGAGCTCTGGTTAGCACATCATATAACAAACCCAGCTCATTATTATGCATTATCTACTGCTGCTTGCTGCAATGCAATATTTACACTTTGGCATTAAGGCAGGAGACGGCCCTCGTTATGGAGCACAGCCACTGCTGATAGATAGACACAACGGCTTTTCAGAAACATGAAGAATTGAAAATGGTTCATCTGGGGATTGCAAGTGCTATGAATTCTTTATATCTAACAGTTGGCCTGCACTGACCCAAAGGATATTAGATTTCTTAGGAGCAAACGTGCTCTGCTGAAATGTACTTAAAAAGCTCAATCTCGGCGTCCTGCAGTGGCTGCTCCCCCCATCATCCCTGGCTTCTGCCAGACAGAGCTTCCTCTCCCCCTGTGCAACCCTTGCTCCCTGCCTTATGGCTCCCGCTGGTTCCGTGTTGGCATTCTGCAGGCAGCGGGCGGCAGCTCGGAGGGGTAAGCGAGTGCACCGTTAGGAGCTGGAGGAGCTTGCTCCCAAGCCTGGATTTTATTGCCATGTCACTTGGATTGTTTTTACAGCTGGCAGGCCGGAGTGACCTTTGGCTGCCTCTTCTCTTTTCTGTCGGCTCCTTCCCCATGAGTCCACGTCAAATCTGCTTCTCTTGCAGTCCTTTAAAGGGCTGCTCTGCCGTCGCTGCTGGAGGCTCTGACCCCAGACTGGGAAGTGGAAGGGGGAAGGTGAATTCTGAATGGCCCAGCACTTCCAGTGCCTTGCTGCTCCAACAGCACCAGGACTGAGCCAGGTGGAACCTGCTGCTGCTGCCACGGGACACCAGCCCTGCAACAAGGGGCAGAGAGCACAGCAGGAACCAAACAGGGAGACGAGGGAGGACATGAAGTGACACCTGCCTTGCACAAAGCACAAGGCAAAATCACCTTGTCATGCTAATGAGACATTTGTCTAATAATTGTCCTTTGAGGATGCCAAGGTGTTTTTGCTGTAAAAACTGAGCACTGTGGTATTATTTTGCAGGAAATATCAGTATCATCCCAATTTTTTTTTCTTTAGAGACTGATCAGTTGACTGATGTCACTTTTGGTCAGTGAGTGGTTGCCACTTGTGACCATCTGAAGCACTGGATGATGCTGCTACCCCAGAAGCTGTTCCCACTTTCTTTCTGAACTTTTCTATACTTTGTGTCCCCAAAACATCCCAACATCTCTGTTAGCAGAAGACCCTCACAGAGGCATAATGCAGGACAGAATTTGGGGGGTTTTTTCCCATATAAGCTCTTGCATTTTTTTTTTTTCTGCCAACTCATGATGAATTTAGAGATCTGCACAGAGGGGAAGCAAACTTTATGTGCATTGCACTGGACTCTGACACCGTGACCCAAACTGAGGCCCTGCCTGCCTGGCTCTGCCACCACGGCTCCTGTCCTTGCCCCCACTTCAATGCCATTTCAGAGAGGGAGAAGCAGACAGCAGGATTTGGGGGGGATGAAAACTGCCAGTTAATTGAGACAATTTTTAATTAAACTGTGCATTTCACTAACTGCTCAGAGCAAAGAGCTTTACTGCAGTGTTGCTGTGGCAACCTTAACTTTGAGTGTTCTGACATGTGATTAAAACCGTAGATTTAAATGTTTCATTAACAAAGAGAGATTCTTATTGTTTCTTTTTTTTACTTTTAGTGGGTATCCACCAAAATCACTGATCCTGAAGCCTGAGGATCAGAGTGCCACCACAGATTTTAGTCACTGAGGGAAGGGATGGAGAGAAACAGCCGTGCAGATGACTGAAAGCCTATGGGGGAGAGATATCCTTTTCCTGACTTACAAGTGCCTGCCCCCTTCTCCCCCCTGCCCCGCATCTTCCCACTCCCTAAGGATGCTGTACCAATCAGACTTAGTAGCTTAAAAGGCCGTAAAGGGAAAAATGTCAGGTGTGAGCTGCTCTGCTCAGCATGACAGGAGTTCAGATAAGAACACAAAAAATACCACATGGGGTTAGACATAAGGTTCATTTAGCCTGCTAACCTTTGCCTGGCAACAGCAAGTAGCAAATGCTTAGGATATGTATAGACTTGACCTTTTTCTCACAGACCCTCCCAGCTCCTGATAACCACTACTTAGATGTGTCCTTGCAAATCTCCCCCAAATGGTGGTTTTTCCTAGTAAAGACCTTCTGAGCTAGGAGAGGCATATCCTTTCCTTTCTTTATATATACTTTTTTTTTTTTTTCCCCATAAGTGGCCACACTTTGTCCTTTGCAGAAAAAAAATGATTGCTGCTTGTATTATGATGGAATGGGATCAAGGATTCGGGGCAGCCTTGTAGGCAAACAATGAAATCGAGGCATCCTAGCGTTAAGGAAAGATGCTTTCTCTTTTCTTTTCTTTTCTTCTTTCTGCACCTTTTAAGAAAGAAAAATTGGATACAGGCCCTAATATATGTTGTTGTGCAGAGATGGGGATCTGTCCTGACATGTCCTTCTCTTTTTCCCATTAATTGTCATAACAGTTTCACCCTGGAAAACGGGGTCACATCATCATCTCTGATTGTAGTCACCAAGAGAAATTAAAAGAAAAAAAGTCTATTGTACAGGTAAATTTCTGTCAGACAGAAATTCTGAACTAATACTCCTTGGTTCTTCATATCTCTTTTAATTTCTCTCTGGCACAGCCTTAGTTTAAGTTATTTAGGAATATGATGCAGTGGAAAGGTGTTACATTTTAAATAGTGGACTTATCTAGGAAATGGAGATTTACATGAATATCTCATCCCTTACAAAGTTGGATTCCTTCTTTCCTCCATTCAGCTATGGATGTTCATTCAGTTCTCGGTTTTTTGCCATTTATTTTCAGAAAAAAGGATGAAAACTCAGAGGCCATCTAAGCATTTGTGCAATATAGGAGCAACAAATAATTTCCTGACCTGCTGGACAATTAGTTCATTCCCTGAAGTGTGATATTTGATTACCATTCCTTACAGATTTAGTTTGCGGTGTTAATAGCCATAAAATTATTGAGTTTCTGATTAGATGCAGTCACAGAATTTGTCTCAATGATTTCCAGTAGCAGGGAACTATCCAGACATGCTTCTTGGTGTGTTCCAAGCTTCTTCTCTTTTGCCTTCCCAGGACCATTCATCCATCAGGACTAACAAGAGAGAAAATTTGCTGTAACATGAACAATTTTGAATAGCTCAAACACAGCAAGATTGCTTGTTTACTTATCTTCTCTCTACTATAATCTCTATGTTTATTTTAAAATGGTCTCACATTTAGAGATTGATGAGAAATGTAAGTTAAAATGTATCTTACAGTTTCCTCAATTCTGAACTGGACAAAATTTATAAAATATTAATGATTGTGCACATCTACAGAAGATAAACTTTGGTAAATGTAACTATTTCATACAATGTGTCCTACAAATCTGGAGGATGCAAAGGTTAAAAAAAATTAGGAGAATAGGAGGATTTTTATTAAAGAAGAGCTATACTAAAATGAGATGTGATATTTATTAATTTAACTCTACAGTTAGGAGATATTTTTTTGAGAATCATCTCTTTTCACATTCTATTTAACTAATTATAATCTAAATTTATAGATTTTAAAAAGTGATATTTTCCTTATCCTTTGTTTCCAGCAATCAACGTTGTTTTCAAAATCAGAGTTTAAAATTTCCCAGTAAATTCTCTTCACTGTTCTGAATACTTCACCTCAAGATTTTTAATTTAGTTAATAACAGTGTGAAAGTTCTGTAGACAATGATTCAAGAGGAAAATAAATAATTATTAGATAAGGACTAAATGAAGAAAACAAAACAAACCAGTGTTTCAATATGCGCACAATTTTCTTTGGCAAAGTTAATGGAAAATATTCTCCAGGATGAGAAGTGAAAATTTCTCACAGATTTTAAATCTTTTAGTGCTGGAACAATGGAAAGGGTCCAAACTTTGGGTACCCCAACACCCAATAAAAAAGCTCCTGGTCTCAGCTTGTCATATTGTTAATTACTGCTTAGAAAATAATAATGCAAGGCTCCTACAGAATAAATAAACTGGGCTTGCCAAGAAGAAGCAGCACTGAGTCACAGAATGGTTTAGGTTGGAAGGAACTCAAAAAGTCATCTAGTTTCAGCCTCCCTGCAGGCAGGGATGTCTTCCACTGTCTCAGGTTGTTCCAAGCCCCATCCAAGCTGGCCTTAAACACTTCCAGGGATGGGGCAGCCACAGCTTCTCTGAGCAACCTGTGCCAGGGCCTCACCACCCTCACATTAAAGATTTTTTTTCGTAATATCTCATCGAAATCTGCATTCTTTAGGTTCAAAGCCATTCACCCTTGTCCTATCCATCCATGCCCTTGTAAAACGTCCCTCTCCAGCTTTCCTGTATGCCCTCTTTAGGGAGTAGTATAAAGATTTCATTCTTTCATGTCTTCATTTGTGATGAAATGGTGCCTCTCAATCAAAAAAGGCTGCAGTGCAGCCAATACTTGATCATAAGTAAATGAAAGGGAAAAAAAAAATCTCAGAAGAAAACGGATCACAGAAACAGCTGATTTCTGTGTGGAATGCGCATATGGGCTGATTCCTGCCATGGGATTCTGTCATGGTAAATCTTTGTTTAAAAATAATTTTAAAAGTAAAATATGAGATTTTCCACATCATCCCCTAAGCAAGGACTAAATGAACACCTAATGTTGTAAGTTTGACAAAATCCCTCTCCAATATCTGTTTTGAACAATACATGCCTTAAGCTTCGTAGCCATTAAAGAAGAACAAATGGTTCTTGCTCTTTGGAGATCTGAAGTGCAAATAGAAGACTCATTATTTAGGGAGAAAATGTATTATGGAATACAACATTACTTTTTTTTTATGATACTACCAAATTATGGGGTTTCACTTTTTTGCTTTTTCAAGTTTGCATCCCCCTCTACAAATATTTTCAATGGCTTCATATATTTTCAAACACGTGATTTCTTTCTCCCCTTTTTGTCATGTTAGATTCAATGCAGTTTAACTGCATTTTATCTGCCAGAGGTGGGAATTAAATAATTTCTGAGAGATATAAGGGGAGCTGGAACTTTCCCTAGTTGCCTGCCTTCTTTTTTTTTTTTTTTTTTTTTGCATGTCTCAGAGTTTTGACATTTTCCCTGGTGACGGTTGCTATGCTGTGCCTCAGCACATTGGCTTGGGATCCTTGCAATGCCTAAGGTGCTAAGGCATGTTTTGTACAAAAAAATCATCTTTTTTGTTTCTTTGTTTTATTATTTGGGGTTTTTTTTAAAGGCTTCTTAGAACAGGATATCAGTTAGAATTTTTCCCCAAGAGATGATGTCAAACTTCTCATCAACACACAGCAGAGTCAAAGGCACAGAAAATTACTAATGTCTGAAGACATTTTGTGCAGAGACACCTTGCTTGTTATCTTCAAGAGGGATATAACACTCACCAACTTCAATTAAGGGCCTGATTTCTTATAGCCAATATCTCCTTTCTGAGCAGGAAAACTCTTTGCAATTCCCAATAACCAGGTGTTCCACTCCCACAGGCACCAGGATTTGTGTGAATATTGTCTTTCTAATAGCTTACAAACCCAGTTTAACGCCCAACATCTGACATCCCAGAATTGTCTTACGCAAAGTATAAATCAGAGGGAATTTATTTTCTCCTTGCCCTGTTTCATTTAACTGTGAATTCCACTTGTATGTGCAAATAGCAAGACAAAAAAAAATCTCTTTTCACAGGCAGCCCCTTATCACTTGTCATTTGTCTTCTCTCCCAGCTCAACATGTTTTGTGAGCACCTGAATTGCCTTATGAAAAAAAAAATAATAATTTTTTTAAAAAAGGAAGCAGCAGTATTTGTCCCGGTTTTTGTGAACTCTGGCAGGCTCAGGCCTCCGGGTGGAGTTGTGGGCAGGTAAAATTGACAGCTGAGTGCGTGGCTGCTGCCAGGATCAGCTCCCCCCAGGCTTGACACACGTTGTCACCCTTGTTGCAGCAGCAATAAAAGATGCACTGGCTGGTGGAGGAGAGATCCTTCCCCAGCACACACCAAGAAGGGCACATTGAGACCCCTGTGTTTGGTTAAAGCCCAGGACCAACTTATATTCCTGAGTCAAGCTGTGTGAAAAACTGATTTTCTTTTAGAGTTAGCTGCCAAATTGGTAAAAAAACAGTGATGGTAGCAACAGAACAACAAAAACAACAATAGAGTTTGAGCTAAGTGTAAAACTTGGGGTGAGGGCTTAGGGGGTGGAGGAGAGAGGGAATGGTTTTTGCTGAAATAAAATGTATCATTTTTCTCAACCCAAAATGACAAGTTGTCTTAGGGACACTTGTAAAAGGAAAAAAAAAGAAAAAAAAAATATCACCAGGGCATCACCATCAGCCATTGTTTCCTCAGTACCTTTAGAATTCAGCACGTTTAACCCCAGCTCCAGACAACCCTGTGTCTGAGCAGGTCTGAACCCATTTGTACCTTTGGTGATGCTGTGAGCTCACATGGCTCTATGTGATCCTCACAAAATACTTGAATCATGTTGTTCCCCCAAAAGACTACAAAACCCAGATTTTCTAAGGCAGCTGAACAAAATGAAGCAAACAGAAACAAAAATAGGAGTTATCATAAACTGTTTATCTAAGGCTAGTTTTCAACTAAAGAGGACAGGAAAGAAAAGAAAATAATTTTTCTCTTTAAGCATTCAGTGTTTCATTTGTTAACTTTCCCCCCCTCTTTATTTTTTGTTTCATCTGAACAGGATTTATCCATATGTTTGGAACAATGAACTTGATTCGAAGTTACATTTTTCAAACTGCATGTAAAAATATTAATTTTTGTAGCCAGCCTGCTTCCAAAACCCAGGCTTCTCCAGAACCCATGTCTCTGCCTGTTCAGATTTTCCTATTTGGGTGTCACACTATTTAACTTACATATAAAAGCACAGAAACGATCCCAGGGAAAGTCCCATCCTGAAAACTGGGTGGAGCATCAGTGAAGGGATTTTACACGGGTTCACATCCAGGCCTTGGTGACAGTCTGCCAGGTGCTGCTTGCACTGGTTTTCCACTACCTGCAATGAATCTCCCCACTAAGGTGTAATATTTGAATCTAGAATGGGTCATGACTTTTTGTCATTATGAACTGAAAAAACTCAACTGAAAAAATTACACTGTTCTGTATTGCATAGAAATATGTTGAAGTAGAAAATATAAGAAGTGCTATTCTGAGCAATTGTGGAGTATTTCTTTAAATTCCATACTTGATGGTTGTCTAGAGCTTTTCTCTCTTTTTTTTTAATAAGGATCATTATATCAGTTTCTATTTATAGTTTATATCTCTAATCTGAAATATGTTGTTTATATAGAAGTTAATGCAGATTTTTTTTAGCTATCATACCATGAAGTTTATGTTACATCTAATACAAAAAGATTATAAGTTTACCATCTGTTTTTAAATCTGGATTTTTTTATTGACTTCCATTGTTGTTTCAGTAACAAACATAATTTCATTTTTTCAGGGATCTTTGAGTATGATCTTCATTTTTTAAACACTAAACACAAAATCAAAATCAACATTAACAACCTTCCAACTGAAATCTACGAAAAACCTCCAAACCAACACGTCTGTTTCCATGAACACAGCCAAAACACATCATGAAAAATTGTGTTATCCAGCCATGTCCTTGGACACCAATATTTTTACTTTGAGGAGAACACTTGTGATACCTACCTAAATAATTAAAAGGGGAATTTTATCCAATGAGGCATTTTTCCAGGGGAATAGATTCCTGTAAGAGAAACATTCAAATACATCACAAGAATTTCTTCCACACTTCACAGGCAAAATGTGTTACAGGCCATTCTGCCCTGGAAACTGAGTGGGGGTAGATCGATGAATAGTATGATTAAGTGACTTGTTTAATTATACATTAAACTTATGTGGGGAGATCATATCTGCTCACAGCTCTTCTAACCATTCACAGTCTGCAAATCTCTAAACTCGTCAGAAAAAAAATCTCCCTGTAGGCCACAAACATGACAAAGGGATTTAGATCATAGCCAAGGAAGAAGTTTAAACTGTACTAAAGCATCTCCACTACAACCACAGTAAGTATTTCCACAGTGGACTCATAAAGCCTTTGATCTTTTATTTGTCTTTTTGCAGAACATATTGCACGTCGTGAATTTCACCAAATGTCTTTCATGTGAAATGAAAATACAAGAATGAGCCATGTAGACATAAATAATGGACAAAACCACCTCTGGTCAGGGAAATTCTATCTCCTTCAAAACAGTTATTTCCTACTATGTCAGTCATGAGAAGAAAAAATACTTACAAAGCCTTCTTAAGCTCAGTCTGAGAACTAAAACTCAAGTACTGATTGATTACCAAAAACCTGGATTATATCTGCCATGACTTTGTGATACATTATAATATTTCTCCCTTTGGTTGTCAATATCTTTGTGTTCCTCGACAACATTCTTTCCATTCCTTGGTACCAATCACCTTTTCCAGAGTTTTGACCTGATACTTATTTAATTAAGCTAATATTTTTGTTTTAGTTTGAATTCAGCTTTAAAACCACTTCTTTGAAAATATGCATACCTTTTTGTCTACATTAGTCAAATAAAGGGTTGCTATCTTTACTTATAACTCTATGATTAAAAATTCTGTATATATTCTTCTTCAAAAAAATAATAATTATTCTGATTCTTTATTTTGTCTTTTTGATGCATGAACTTTTTTTTTCAGTAACACAGTTCAATCAAAAGAAGTTAAAAAAGCTCCTGGTGAAACCCGTAAGTCTGCTTATAATTCTTTTTCAGATTCATCTGAAAGTCCACATTTTTCTGTAGTTTTTTTTTGTTCATAAAGATAATTTTAGAAGGAAATTTTAACCTAAATCCATTTTTTGGAGAAGGAATGTATATCTTTTTCTAAAACACTTATGGGAAATTTCACTATCTACAGGATGCCTTAAAGTAATTATCAAACGATGTCCAGAAATGTCAGAGGCTGATATGTAATTAAAGATAATGATTAAGGGAAGGATGTTTTACATCACCATGATTCCCATCACCTTCTTTAGCCAACAGCATTTCAGTGCAGACATTTCAATATTTGTCAGGATGACTCCCGCTCTCACCCTGAACATTATTAGATATGTTAGACTCTTAGCTGAGATCAATCCAGCTGTCAATATATCATTATTAGAGTAAGGAAGCTAGATAGAAAATGAACTAGAGACACTATAGGAAGACCCAGTAATGCTTAGATTAGGTATCTCCTTGCTGATAAGCTTTCAATTTCTAAATCCAAATTTCCTAACAGTCTGATTGCATGAGATTTCATCCCTGGGATTTCCACATACGGTGCAAAGACTAAATATCAAAGGTCTCTGAACTGGGAGTGATATTTACCCACAGTGTACATGTCATTAACAAGCAGATAAGAAAAGATTGATCTTGGCTTTGACTTTAAGAAAAGATCTGGCAGTTTGTGTGTGTACAAATATTGTTGCCAGCAGAAGTATTATCCTTGTAAAATGCTGGAGCTTCAAATTTAGAGCCACACGCATCATATTAATTCCGATCGTAGCAAATAGTTTCAGATTGACCAAATTGTTGCTGTTGCTCTTTTTCTTATGATCATAAGTTGTTTTGTATGATATGAAATGTTTTTCTAAGCTATTTTTCAATAGCAAATGTGCCAATCAAGCCTTAGAAGATATCTCTAAGTGGATGCATTGTTGAGCAGTTTGATCTCTCACGTACCATCTGCACTTACTTGTTACTCCAATTCCAGCCCATTTCTGCCTGATTCAGAGCAGCAATATGAAACTGAGTTGCTTGCTTGAAAAATTTGGGCGTTGCTGCATTTGAGTTAAATGACAGCATAGTTAGTATTAAAATCCCAGTACTTTCTGGAAACTGTATGCTCCTTAGGAGTAACAGTACATCCTCAGTACTTCTAGAGAGGTCACCCACCTCAGTTTGATGGCAAATTTTGGTTACACTCAATGATTCATGTCCACTAAACTATTTTCAAAGGAGGATAATTGCTTCACTGGAAAGGTATCCAAGCATTGGAATAAGCTGCCCAGGGAAGAGGTGCAATCACCACCCCTGGAAATGTTTTAAAAATGTATCAATGTGGCACTTGGAGACATGATTTAACAGTGGACTATATAATGTGGATTAATGATGGTACTCAATGAATTTATAAGTCTTGTTAGTCCTTAATGATACCATGATTCTGTGATTTCCCCATCAGCAGTGGAAGGAAAATAATCTCAGAAACTCTGTAAAAATACTGGGCTGGGAAGTCCTTGTTGACATGGTCTCCATTCTAGTTTATCACACAGATCCCAGAGAAAAGGCTTGTACTTTTCCCAAGCAACTTCTCCTTCACAAAGATGATACCACCTCCCACTTTAATAAATTCCAGAAACTCTGGAGAAAACCACATGAATGCTTATAAAAAAAAATTAAAATCTCCCAAGGAAAAAACCCCTCTGCTCCATTTGCATAGTTTTCAATAAATATAAAAGTCACAAAAATTATTTTGCTAAATTTTACTAGGAGTACCAGCAAAGTCAGCCATTCCATCTGCTGCCTCCTCATTCCCCAAACACCTGCACTCAACCTGCTCCTCTTTGGCTCAAAAACTGCATGACCCACGAAGGACCTGGGAGGGCAGGGCTGTGCCCTCAATCACCACATCAGCCACTCCACAGTTAACACTTACCTGTTGTGTTGGAAGATTATTTTGTCCTCCTGGAAACCAGAGCTCCTTTACAATGTGCAATTACTGCAGGCAGGTGCAAAGTTTCAGGGTTTTTATTCTTGGTAAAGTTGCATTTCTTAGTTCTTTGCACTCCCCAAATTCCCTGTGCATTCAGTCAGACATTTATAAAGGCAAAGGGAAGGTAGTCAAGCTTCTCGAGTAATGTTGTTTTGCAGGTGTGCATATAAGAGTAGAAATAATTATAAAAATTATATATACAGAGAATAAAGTATTGCAGATGCAGTCTAGAATACCTAAGGAGAAACACTGGCAAGCAAGAAACACACCACAATTATTGATTTTATTTTATTTTATTTCATTTTATTGGGTAAGGAAAAATGATGAATTTTCCTCTTCTAGCAGGTGGCAATAGCTTGTTGAATACTGAAATGGATTGAATTTCAAGATATGGCTGCACATTATTATCCTTTATCACTGTCATATTCAAGCCTGGATGATTTCATTCACTAAATGAAAACCACATTGGAAGATGCCATTTTATTTGGGAATAGGTTTATACATTCAAAATTATCCTTGGCACTCCAGTGTTAATACCCCTCCAGTGATAATTTTAAAAATTATCGGTGGAAGATGGAGGGATTAAAACTTCCAAGGGTGTCAATCATTTCAACAACCCTCTCCCCTGCCACAGTAGGAGCAGAGGCTGCGGATTTTGTGGTTCATGATACACATCTGGAATGGTACACTCCTTAATATATTAATTATGCATCTCAATATTTGTCTTGTACGATTATTTTTTCCTTCAGCTGAAAATAATTTAATCGCACATTAAACCCATGAAAATTCCATCTCTAGATTCTCCAGATTTATAACCTACTTACTTCAGTTTGTTTTGAGATTTTGAGATTGGCCTTATTTATTATACAGTCTATAAAGTAGAATTACTCTAAATCACTCCTGTGGAACCATGAAAATGAAACCTTGGATAGGCAAGAGGATTTTTATATCTTTTAATTAGAGCTTATGTTGAAACTTCAAATGCTATGACAAAATGTTCATTGAACAGCCTTTGCTTAAGCTGCTGCAAAGGACAGAACCCCAGCTGTATAGAGATGAGATGTCACAGATTTTGAGCAGTTTTGAATGACAATATCAATATTCAAATCTTTAGCTCTGGCTTAGTCAGGAGTTTTATACAGGAATTCCGTTGCTTTATCCCGATTTTCCAGCGTGGCAAGTTGAAGGGAGGTGAATGTTGGGATTGTTGTACTTGCAACATTTCTACAGCTGCTTGGTGGCAACACAGCCATGAGTTTGTCAAGGATTTACTTTTAGGCTGTCAATCTAAAGACAGGCAATAATTAAAACTGCACAAAATTAATCCTCATACTTCAAGATCCCATCTAGTTCATCATGACTCAGAAAATTTGACCCTCATGCACAATCATCTTGCAGTGTTTATAGCTCTTTATCTTCTTTTCTGAAGTATCAAATAATGCATTCTCTGTGTTTGAGGACACCTGGACACTGCTGTTACCTGTCTTACCTCCTGTTCTCTGCCTGCAGCACAGGATTCAGTCTGCTGAAGACTGGAAATCTTCCATTTAAATGTAGTCTTTGAGCTTAAAATGCTTCATTCATTGAAATATAATGGGTTATGATATGCAAGCAGTCAGGCTAAATGATCTAAAGGTACCTTCTGGCTATAAGTGCTATAAAATCATTAAACCTATGAAATTGCAGAACACAAAATACAGGATAATGTTAAGTCAATGGGAGTGGTGGAAATTAAGTATCATGTGTATTAAACCCCACATACTTGGCTTCATTAAACTCCAAGCAGCAGAATTTCTCCCAGGCAATCCCATTTTATAGGATAATATGAGAAAGAGGAAGAAGCTTTAGGCCCACTTGACCAGTGTCTCCCCATATTTGCTAAGTGCACACACTAAAACTAATTTCCAAGGAATTTAATACCTGAGAGCCAATCCAGCAAACGAAGTAAATCCTGTCTTACAGAACACCTGCAAGTCACTAGGTAAGAAATATTCTCAACACTGCTTCAATAAGCTTATGTATGCAAATTTAACTCCAAGTGCAGACAGGTACTGTGACTCTGTCTCAGCTGCTGGGGCCTACAGGTTTTTTGGCAGAATGGGGGAAGAAATTGCTTTTTAAGTTTGGAAAGTTTTGATACTTAGAGCAAGAATCTAATACAGTTTGAACAAAATCCTTTTAGGTATATTTCTCAGTTACTTCATCTAACAGTTGTCTTGGTTCTGTATATATATGCACATAATATTTATTTATATATTTATAGACTTATCATTAATATAAGACAGCTTTTTATATTTTCTCACATCTCCCAGGGTGCTGTGGTATCATGTGCAGTGGAAAAATAAAGTTAAACAGATCATGAATATCATCAGTTTGAAGATTTATAGTGTTTTCCCTGATCAGACATGTTTTAGACTATTCTCAGTCTTTATTCTTTTTCTTCTTTGATAAATTTTCATATGTGTTGGTCCTGATGCAGAGAATACGTTGAAGCTCTTCAATACACAAAGTAACTTACATTTTTGTGTCTATATATTTATAAAATCCAGAACAAAATATGTAGAGATACTGTTTTATTAATCCCTTGCTTTCAGTAATCAAATATCTCCTGGACCAGATGCAGTTTGTGACAGATGCCACACTTGTGGCCCCTGATCTAGATGATATGTAGAATATCACAACTATATTCTAGTTTGGCTTTACAAGATTTTTTTTTTTCCACACAAACAGGGGATGAGAGGTTCTATACAGGGTTTCCATCCCTGGATGCAAAATAAATGCACATCTGAACCTCAGGATTGACACAACTGGACAAAACAGAATGAAGGCCTGCACTGAGACCAAGAATACATGTATAAAGCCAGGGAAAAGCCTTTCTCCAAAAAACCCTTGAAAAAAGCAACTTTTGGGACATGAAACCTCCCACGGCCACATATACATGGCAAAACAAAATTTCATCTCTGGATTTCCACGTCCTTACTCTCCTGGTTATGCTTATCTTCATGAAAGTCTTCTTCTACTGCAGCATCTGGCTTGGTCATCACAAATAGGAAGTCAGGGGATGAGGTTATCCTTGCATGGGTTTGCACACCTGAAAATCTGCAAGTTCAGTGTTTTGATGTTGATAAGATCAAAGGCAGTTCCTCTGTGCAAACCCATACTTAATGAAAACAAATATATACCTGAAATCTAAAACTCTTACAGCTGAAGTTTATAGGACTGTAGCTCAAAGGGGTTTTGACTGAAAGGTTATTAGAAACATGCTGAAAATAAATTTTAAAAATTAACTCCTTAGGATGTTTCAAAAAGAGTTGTGTCTCTTCCCTGACTGAACATATAAGCATAATTAAAGATGATTTACATTTAGTAAGTGTTGTGGTTTAAGCTGGCAGGCAGCTAAACACCACACAGCCTCTTGTTCACTTCCCACACTGCAGTGGGATGGGGGAGAGAATGGGGGACAATAAAGTAAAATTTATGGGTTGACATAAAAATGGTTTAACAAAATATAAAAGGAAGTGAATAATAATAATAATAATAATAATAATAATAATAATAATAATAATAATAATAATAATAATAATAACAATAACAACAATAATAATAACAGAACTAAAATATACAAAATGAGTGATGCACTATGTAATTCCTCACCACCCAGATTTCTCCCAGTTTGTAGATGTATGTTTATATATTTATATATATATATGTGTGTGTGTGTGTATTTATATATATATGAGCATGACATCTTAGGGTATGGTGTATCCCTTTGGCTAATTTGGGTCCCCAGCTTCTTGTGCATCCACAGACCAAGGCTGTAAGGCATTGCCTAGTGAAATTTTTTTTATGGTTACTTTTCATATGGACAAAATTCCAACTTCCTTTGTTCTTCATCATTTAAATTCTTTTTTATTATTATTATTTTTTTATTTTTCAGTATCTTTTCTGCCTTCTCCTGGTAACAATCAGTAACATACATAACTTAGGGAAAATAATCTTTACTGCATTACTTTGGAGATGCTCTTTTTGAGTTTTTGGTAACTCCCTTTTCTGACTGTCCATTTGAAATGCTGAGGAAGGAAGAGCCTGGAGAGGGAAGGGCTGGACTCTGCAACAGCCTGGAGTCAGACCATGAGGGCAACTCAGAATAAAAGAATGTGCCTTATTCAATCTTTAAGTCACAAAATCAGACTTAATATTCTATTTTAATTCTGTCTTTTTCTGTTTTGAGAAAATTGCTAAGACTTCATCCCCGATTCCCCATCTCTAAAGGGAATAATAACATTTATAATATTGGTAAAATCTTTGCTTTGGAGGTAAATATATGACAAAATGGAGGTATCTGGATAGTTTGATAATGCAGGTTACAAAAGTAACTTGGATCAGTAATGTACTCAAATGTAGTTTATTGGAGATGTTAGCCCCTGGGTTTGCCTTTTAGGATCAGAAATGGTTAATATTTCCACTACTGCTATTATTGCCTTTAATAACCTTTTGTTCCAGCAACTTGCACTGCATTTGAAAATTTAACTATGGGTAGGACATTTTAATTTAAAGTTGTATGTGTGACAGTGGCTCTTTAAACCAACAGATCTGAATCATTTCTATCAGAGCTTCATTTAAGTTTTTTTGTTTTGCTGATAAAAACTCTGGAATTATATTTGCAAAGACCAGCCTGTGGTATCATTAATAAAAAACACCTTGAAACAGGTGCCCCTTTCCATGGCAAGCTTCATTCCACATAATGGTCATTCCATAGAAAGATGCTAATAAAGGACTTATCCTGGTAACTGCTCTGTATCTAATTGTCTTTGAGGGGGTTAACAGGAATTCTGGTGAAGTTTGGTGACTCCTTACATCCACAATGTTTTTCTTTCTCTTCGTGTAATCTAGTCCTTCTCCTTCCATGAGAGTTTGTATCTTCCCATTAGCTCGTTAACTGCACTTCTAAACTGCCACTGAAACAAGCAGATCTTACAGGAGTCTGGACACAATGTTGGCTTTTATTGGTAAAACACAATTACAGAGGTAATTGGCTCCTATATATCTGTGTGACACTTTCTTGGCACGAGCTTCTCCCATTCCTGGATTGCCTTCCCTTCTTCCACTCCTCAATATGTTTTAGTATTGGAGCCAATAGCCTGGTGACCATTCAGAGGTTATACTTGGCAGGTTTAGAGCACAGATGCTGGATTGCAACCTTCAAGGGCTTGCAGGAGTTTTTATACCAAGCTCTCTGAGTGCATCCATCCCTTGGACCATGCAGCAATTACAAAATTGCCTTTAAAAATTGGTGAGTTAACTTGTTGATGAGTTAAACCCATTTTGTAGACCTCCAGTTTCTCCCACTTTATTTTTATCTGGAGAGAATTAGATTCCCTCACTTTCAGGATCATGTTTTCCAAGCATTCTGACCAAGATGAGTTGATGATGGACCATTTTATGTAACTTTTTAAAGATGATAGAGTGCCTTGAAGACCACCCACCTAAGCCCCTCTGCAGTCATTGAGACAGATTACCATTTCTGCATCCTACTACAAATAATCCAAAGTGTAAAAGAAAAAAATATGCCAGGTGGCTGAAGTGGGAAGTGGGGCTAACAGAATGATGTAGAGCTGTCAATTTTTCCACCAGTCAGAGGCAGTAATCACAGCCCACAAAATGCAAACACATGTAATCTCCTCTATAAGATTTTCTAAGAGTTTCCTTGGAAAAGATCTGCTATAAATTAGTTGTTCCAGCTTAAGAACAAGCTAGGTAGTGTTTCATGTCCTTTGGAAAAAAAAAAAAAACCACAAAAACCAAAAAAACCCCCAAAAAAAAAATCCCACAAAAAAACCCAAAAAACCAAACAAACAATCACCAATGAACAAAACAAAACCCAAACCAAAACAACAAAAAACCCCATGGTTCCTCCTTGAAACAGTGTCAGAGTCCCTGATGCACATTTTCCTTCGGATTGTGGGCTGGGGAGTAAAGGGGTTTTGCCATGAAAGATGTGACAGCTCAGTGTTGAGATCAAATTCAATGAGATGAGGTTTTATAAAGAATATCTCAAAGAAAAACAAAAGTGAATTAATCAGCCTCTAAAAGAGCAGAAGCCCTTCAAGATGAGATCTGGTTTAGATGTACATTGCTCAAGCTCATCCAAAAAGAACAAAATGAAAAAAATACATTTGAGAAATACATTGGAGTATATAGAAATTTCTTTACCACTCTTTTTGATTTCTTCTTTGCCATTCATTGTTCTTTTCCTCTTTTTGACAAATGGATAACTTTAAGGTGCTTCAATAGGAAAAAAGCTAGTAAAACAATTAGGAGGCTAGAGGTTTGCTTGTTACTGACAGAACCAACTGTCACTTCCATTTGGACTCTGCAGAGCCACAGAGATGAAATTTTCAGCTCTAAATCCAGTGAAGTCAGAGGCACTTAGGGATGTCCACCAGTTCTGAAACTTGCCTTCAGCTCTAAATGAATTTATGCAGGAGCAGCAATAATGTTTAATTCTTTGCCAGAATAAACAATAAGCCAAACTCCATTTTCTTTGTTTTTTGTAGGTTAGATAAAGAGACTAATGTCAGAATTCTTTCATTTCTGGTCAGGGAATCTGGAGGCAGATGTGGAACACTCTATATTTTTGGAAGGTCTGTATGCAATTAACACATGTAAGTGTTCAATAATCAATAACCACATCTGAAAACTCAATCAGGATGACTATTTGGAGCAATGTTACAATCTGTGCATGAAGCAATCTCTTTGTTTTTTGCTCTACTGACCAAAAATTTCTCAGCTTGTTAAGGGTTGAAGAAGTGAGGCGTCAAAGAACAAGCCCAAAATACAGACAAAGCTGTAACTAGAAAGAATAAGGGAATTCAGGTAATGCTGTGCAAAGTCAACAAAGGTTAGTCTGACTAAGGATTTTTTAGGGATGAATTTTAGTGGGAAGAAAGATCTTCCAAGTAATAATGCCATTTCATTTTTAGCATAGGAGACAGATCAAAAATGTGTATTTGCACAGATGTACGTACGGCTTTTCCCAGTGCAGAAGCTTTATTTCTTCTAGAAACAAAAATAACTGTGTGATTTAACTCTCTTACTTTGCTTTGCAATTGGATGTTTATGAATAGAATAACTGCAGCAGCAAATCTGTCATGAGCAATCAATAGTTTGTCATATATTTCTATAAAATATTCATCAGATAAATCGAAACTGAACAAATTCATAAAACATGTTGTATTCACTTTGCTTACACCAAGCACTGCTGGAAGTATTAGTTCCATTGGCATCCTTAGGAATTCTCACATTTGAGCAAACATTCACAGTCTGGCCTGGGAGGATTTTGTTCCTTTTTAAGAGTAGGCAATTACATAAATAAATATAGTAGAAATTTCCTTTTGATAATAATACATCCTTGACTGCCAGAAAAAAATACTTAGGAAAGCAGTGGATTTTCTACCACTGAAAGATATTAAATCATATTTTTAGATATTGTAAAAGAGATGTTTGATGCAAAAATGACTGAGCAAGAAGCTCTTTTTGATTTCCTCTGCTTATGAAAGAAGTTAGGCTGTAATTTTCTTTCTAGTCCTAGAATTTATGATCTATGATACTTGCAGTATATTTGCAGATGATTTCTAAAAAAGAAGTGGAAATAGATCAATAATATTCATTGTTAGTTGAATGCAATTTGTTTGCCTCACTATACATTTTCTACATGCACCTACAAATCTATCATGCACAAAGTTAAGAATATTTAAATGCAAGTCTAATTTAAGTGAACGTAACCTTTTGATCTAAAAAATAAACAATCTAACAATAGGAAAAAATGCAATCTGTCGAGACATATTTGAGTTATTTTGCAGTAATTGGCTTGGCAGCAGCTTCAGTCACAGATTTCTGTTTCACAGATTGTCCCCAAATGAATAAAAGGTTTGCTTTGAAATATAATTAATACTGCATTCAGCTCTAAGACTTTCTCAGGGAGGAGAGGAGAGGAGAGGAGAGGAGAGGAGAGGAGAGG
>VZUI01084899.1:0-15019 GCA_013401135.1 Cettia cetti | reverse complement strand
ATCTCATCAATACACAGAAACATCTCAAAGGTGGGTGTCAGGAGGATGGTGCCAGACTCTTTTCAGTGGTGCCCAGAAACAACAAGACAAGCAATGGCCATACACTGAAACACAAGAAGTTTCACCACAACAAGAGGAAAATTTTCTTTACTCTGAGGGTGGCAGAGCACTGAAACAGCTGCCTGGGGAGGCTGGGGAGTCTCCCTCTTTGGAGACATTCAAAATCCACCTGGACACATTTGTGTGTCACCTGCCTTGGCAGGGTATTTGGACTGGACGATCTCCGGAGGTTCTTTCCAACCTGAAAAATTCTGTAATTCTGTGATATCTGTCTATTGCTCTTTCTTGAATAAATCATGGGGGTTTGTTATGAAAAGAAAAATTTGTCATGCCAATATTTCATTTAAAAAAATAGATGCTAAAATAATAGTATTGAGATGCAAAATCCACAAGTTAACTTAATTTTGCAGCCCTTTATATGAGTCCATGATGATGTTACTCTATCGTAACATACAATTACCACAGATTGTTCCTATAGATGTCCTCATTCCTGCTCTTGGAATTGTGCATATCTTCATAAAAATACACACACACACAAGTAAGGACTGAAGCGAAGTATTTTTACACTCCTTGTATAAAAAAAAATTGCCTTCTTTCAGACACACCCCACACCAAATACACAGGAGGTAAACTTTTATGTTTCCTATTCTCATTAATGCTTGAATTAGTACAGTTAAACATAAACCATACATCCACCTTTCTCAGCTGGGAATATAATGCACAAAGTATACATGTCTTTTTTCAGCCCTCACTTCTGATAACTACTGGTGAACAAAGAGTTAGAAATTGTATTTTCTCCTTTATGTTTTTGCTGTTTGTATTAAAATATTTTTTGTCATCTAGCCAAGACTTCTTTTGATGCTGTCAAGCTACACTGGCCCTAAATAAACAGTAGTTCCTCATGAACACAGCACAACTGTTTATGTGCAGACTGGCATGTTATGCTCCTGCATCTATCTCCTACCTAATAAACCACTGTTTTGGTTACAAATACATAAATACTATTTATTAATCTACTCAAATGTGTCCACAAAATGCATCTCCCTCAATCTAAGTTAAATTTAAAACAAAAAAAATCTGTTTGTCAAATGTTTATTGGTGAACACTCAGATGTGAAATCTGAATGGTGAGGAATTATTCTGAATATGCTTTGAATGTCCAAACCAGTAAAATCTTCTGAAGACACAAGTACTGTGTAGATTAGAAACAGTTCCAAAATGTCCTTGAGCATGAATAAGTCACCTCAGTTATCCCATTCCTAACTGCAGCTGGAACAATTAAAATATATTCAAATAAAAAATCTGAACTATAACAGATTCAAAACCACCTGAAAATCCCTAATAACTCGTCAAAACACCCCTAAAATTTATTCTTTTAAACTAGTGCCAGCAACAAACTTCAGATACACCCTTCCCAAGCATTCAAATATTCAAGTAAATAATGACAGTTGCAAACAAGCCTTAAAAATTACCAAAGACCATATATTGAAAGACATGATAGATATATGGACTCTCCCACAGTTTTGCTAACCTAAATTAACAGGCGGAACATTGCATGTATTATAAATGCTTACAGAAAATATATAAAAAAAAATTCCTTCAGAAATGAAAATATACGAATAATTTCACCAGTCAATTTCAACAATCCCAAATTAACTACAAGCATTTAAAATATGCTGTTGATGAATTAGTATATCAAGAAATATACTGACATAGCTAAACAATGACAAAGGTCAGTTAACCGGTCATTTTTATATACTCCTTTTCTTTTACTAGCATGTGCTGTCTTAAGTATTAACTAATATTTACATAGTATGCAGCAGGCAAACAGTATATGTAAACATTATTAGTTGTTATAATGCCCTCTAAGTAGCTTATAAACAAAAAAAATTGATTGTTAGCATACTTGAAATGTATGTACTTGAAATAAATATAATCTAGTAGTACATATATTTTGCACAGTTAACAGCAATATAACTACTGAAGTTATTTAGTGTCATAATGTGTAATAAAATGGTGGTTTTGTCTAATGCATATAAATAGCTTCTGCTGTAACACAGCAATATGATGAACAAATTGAAATTTACAAATATTTTTTGCATCAGCTAGGTAAGCAGAATGAGAAAGTCGAAGAAATCCAAAGAGTTTGAAGGATTTTTGAACATGACCTGTTTAGTTATCATGTATCTTTGTTGAGAAATACTATTTTATGGAAATTGTATTTGCTGGGAATTTTCTTTCTCTGAAATTATTTTCTTTCTTGATTTTAAAGAATCTTTTTTTTTAATTTTAACAGACAATGCAACTATAAACAGGGATGATCACTTAAAATAGGCAAAATATCCAAGGAATATCTGAAGAGAATCTGTAACTTCTCTGTCTCTTGCAACACTGATTCATGAAATCAACAGCCAATTACCAAGTTATCACTGCAAGTGTACATTACACACACTTCTGATTCTTCTAAACTAACTGTGTCAATATTAACCTGACCAAATTAAGAACAAACTGTCTCTTTTGTTCTTCACACTTCTCACATGGGGAGAACAATATGGCTTTTGTCAGAGGTGCTCCATCATTTTGGCTCAAGGAAACTGTCAGTACAGTTTGGGATTCGTTATTCATGCACAGATACCCTGATGGGTCTAATGAAGCCTTTCTGCTGACAATTCATTTGCTAAAAATACCCAACCACCACCAAATATAAATGAAGAATATTGTATCCCATTACAATTTTCACAACTGATGTAATTATCACAATACAGTAGTCATACATACTGCTACATACTGCATTCTCTTAATATTTCATGGTCGGTACTTCTTCATTCCAGCTTATTTCTATGTGATCACTGATAAAAGTTTATGACATACTTAAATTGCAATATAATAGGGTAAACACCAATGATACAGCACACATGCAGAGCTAACAGTCTGTGTGCCATTTGTTGTAAATCTAGCTAATTACTAGAAGCCCTCTCCTTTATTAAAAAAAAAAATTTAAAAAGCAAGGCAAAAGAGTGGAGTAAAACACTCAATTTTTTATAGAAGGTTTTCAGGTAAAGGTCACTAAAAATTGAAAGAAAGGTATAAACAGTGTGATGTTTACAAGACTCCAATGTATTTGTTGTTTTACCTCTTTTTTTCTTACCAAGACCACTGGTAAAGACGCTTTATTAAAAATCACTTTTCTGTAAGGAAAGATTGCGTTTTTCTATTGTGCATTTCAATGTACCATATAGCAGCTCTTCTGCACTGATATTTATTAGTCTTCTGGAAAGAACAAAAAAAGCAGCAAATTTTGCTTTCTTTTTGTCTACAGTTTCCAAAGATAAAAAAGGTATTAGGTCCAAATTAAGGAGCTGTAGAATGTGCATCTTTCAGCTTTGTTACCTTGCTCTATGACAACCCCTGTCACACATTTACCTTCAGGCATTCCAAACTTAAGTTGGAAAGAATTTGAACTGGAAATACTATAGCATTGTGGAATGCTCATACTGAATGATGCAACGAGTGCCTGTTTAGCACTCACACCCATTAGTACTGATGAAGGCTGTGGTTTTTACAGTCTATTATTTTCATTAAATGCAGTGTAACTAAAAAAAAATAAATTCCTATTTAATTAAAAAAATTAGCACGCTTTGTTCAATGAATCATGTGTACACAGGTTCATAATGGAAAGAGTGTCTTTTCTACAGCATTCGTGCATTTTATCATAGTGTCCTAACAATGATCCATTATTTATGAATTCAGATTGCAGCTAAACAGGTTTTACTCACATTTGATACAGGTACAAATTCTGTATATTCAAATTCAGGCTTGTCCATTTACACCTGTCTTCTAGTAGAACTTCTAAAGATTTACTTTTTTTTTTGTGTGTGTATTTAGCACAATACATGATTTCTGGGAAACACTATGAAATCTCAATTCATTCATAAAACTTGAGGTAGAAAAATTTTTCTCAGGTATGATGCCAAACTGCAGTTTGATTATTCCCCATTCAGAACTAGCTGAGACAGCTCTGAATTTAGCAACTGGGGTACAGCATCTTCATGTATTCTAAAAGACATTATGATATACATATAAGAATATCATCATGGTCCATTTGGCTTACAACATTCTTCCTAGAGGCAGAATACATGCCTTTAGTGTCTATCACTATCACCTACCTATGGAACACAAATCCTTATCCACAAGCAAGGCAGCCCCCCATGAGTGCTGAGGTGTACAATACTCTGAAATACAACAGTCAGAAATGCTCCCTGGTGCCAGCAGGGTTTGTGCCCATGTACTCAAAGAATGTAGAGCTGGAGATGATCAGAAGAGCTGGAGATGAAGCCCTGTTAAGGTATTGCCACTACTGCACAACATAAACATTGAGCACGTAGCCTGAAGACAGTAACAAACATAGGTACACTCCTGTATATCTAATAACAATATTAGATTCCTGTGATCTCAAAATCTAGAAGAAAAAAGTTTTGCAGCAGTACAGGAATCAGAGAAGATCAAAGTACATAATTTAGTCTGGTACAGAGATGAAATACTCATTTATTTCCATCTCTAAGGGAAGAAATTCAAAGTGCTTCTAATTTGTCTCATTGTTAGTGGATGCTTTCTGTAATAGGAAAACTGTCATTGATAAAGATAAAGCTGCCAATTTTGAGCATTTCTGGTAGTTGAATGGTAAGTAGTTTGAAGTGGCTAAAAATACAAAATACATTAAAATAGATAGATGTAATTTTCAAGTTTAAAGGCTTAAATGACACTTCCTTTCTTAAATGTGTCTTTAAAACTCTGCCTCTGTAAAATAAGTAAATGGACCAACTAGAAAACTTGCAATCATAGCAGTATGACTTTTGCTCCAAGTAGAGAAGTATAGCAAAATGTAGTATGGCAAAACGTACTCCCTCGAGATAATTTTAAAGGTTGAAGTAAATATGAACTTTTTTTTTTGACAGAAGTACATGAAAAGGAAAGTCTTTTATTTTGAAACCACAGGTATACAAAGCCTAAAAATAAAGGCAACTGCTTATGTACCATATTTATAAGCAAAGACCCCCATAGAAAATATGCACAAAATATGTACAAAATTAAAATAAATATTTCCATACTAAAGTAAAGCATAGTTTGTACAATCTAATAATTATTTACCTCAAAATTTATAGGAGAAAAAGAATAATTATTTTTTATTAATCAATAAGCCATGTGGATATAGCCTACAATACACTTTTTTATTCTCCTTTATATTATTCTGTTTTCTGATTCTGTATTAAGAACTTCCATCTGATTTTTCCATAGCTTGTAAATCAATTAAAAAATACTGAAAAAGACACAACCTATTACTTCAGTTACAAGGTTCATTTAGTCACACACAATATTTGATTTCACTGTTGACTGATTAGCAAGTGGTAACAAGCAAAAGGCTGAATTGACAGAGTGATGAATTAAAACATAAGAAACATCACAACCATATATATACTGACCAGGAGCTGTCTCTCTTAGCCAGCTATGTCTCAGGTGTAAGGTTATATGTAATAATTCATACCTTACAAAATAATCCCCATGCAAATATGATAATGCAAAAAAAAAAAAAAAACCAAAAAAAAAAAAACAAACAAAAACCAACATTTCTGGCTGTCAAGAAAATTTCTGGCAAAATTAATCAGCCATTCATCCATTCAGGCTCTTTGCATATCCTTTTGTCAAAGAGGGAATACTAAGAGATTTCTTTCCTCTTTCACGCACTCATTGCAATGGTTTGTAAAATCCATCAAGCCTGAGTTGATTTATTGAACTGTCTCTTAGCTCAGCAGTGTAACTATAGCAAATGAACTGGTAACTTCTTAAAAAACAGCAGTGATTCAACAATATCTGGTTTATTTGATTCCTTCTAACTTTAGATTAGCAATTTCTTAAAGACACTGACTTGCATTATTTGGTAGTTCTATCTGCAATTTTATACCAGCATGGGTTTTTTTGTACTGCCCCACATTTTTAATACTATGTTTTGACATTTGACAAAGGCATTTTTGATTTATAACCGATGTTAGACTCTACCTAATCTTCACATCTTCGTGCCAGAAAGTATACTTCTATTGCCAGTCAATAGAGCTTTCAAATTTAAATACAGTACTGCTGTGTACTATTATGTGAGCCATCTCACTCATTAGGCTATGAACACTGAAAACTAATTACCCCCACCTATTTCTTTAATTACACAGACAACTTTACATGCATATTCAACTGTTTTTGTATTTATCTATTCCCATCACTAGTAATGAGAATTGTTATAAAAAAGTAGTTAAGGCACAAAAGACAGAGATACGCCAAGCCATTTGAAGCACATGGATTTTATTGCTACGCATCGTCCATTGAACCCCATGAAGCACATTCATCACTCACCAGCTTTGCATTTTTCTTCATAAAGATATATGACCTTTGCCTATTAGATTTCATTAGCAGGGCACCATACAAGGCTTGTCTGCAGATGACAGGATAGAAAGCTAAACAACCTCGCCTGAAGGATTTGTGAGAACAAGCCCATCTTCAATCTTTGTCCCTGGGAGGCACTTCTAACACCTGCCAACCACAGCACTATCATCAGAAAAACATTTAGAGATTTATCTTCAGGCTGGTGATTATAAGAGATAATTTGTTTGGAGTATGGATAAAGTTGGTCTAGCATAAACAAACTACAAGCTCAAATTATACAACGAACCTCATTAACTATTGATTTAACCACTGCAAATCCATGAACAAATGTTGTATCAAAATGTTAATTCTTCATGAAAATATAATCAAAAAAGAAACCAACCAAAATGCCAAGGCAGGATGGTAGGTTATTCTCAGTGCACTTTTAATGTTTGCAGTTTAAACTAGAAATACAGACTTGCTTTGTCATAATATTGACAACCCTATACTATTGCTGTTTTCCCTTAACATGGAGTTTTGTCCGGCAAGAAGTGCTAGATCTTTTCAGTCGCTGCCACTACAGAGGGATGAAACAGTGTTTTCTTTCCTACTTTCAGGAAAACTTCTGTTTGGAGACAGCAAGACTAGATGTACCATTAAATGCACTTACAATAGCAAGAAGCTAGAACTATTATAAATGGATGCCATCACAGGCAGACAGTCTGAAAAAATGATGTATATGTTGATATCTTCTATATTACAGATACCACACACACCCTATGTTCCATAATAGGAAATAACTTCTTCCTAATCTTTAAAAAATATTTTAACTCAATCTAAAACTAAACCCTCAGTCTTCAGACAACAGTATATTTTAAAAAATAGTCCTGAGGTCTATTTTTGAGTGGGAAAGGTTGGAATTTTTTCTTTCTTTTCTAATGCAATAGCATTCAGGCTTATCCCCTCTTCAGTAATAGAGAGAAAAAAATGCTGCCAGACTTCCTGTTGCAATCCAAAGTGAAGGGACAGAAAATGTTTCCATCTGATGTTGTTGGAATATGGCCTTAGAGAATTCCATTGCACCATCTCTGACAGCAACACAATTCCTTAATACTTATATCCTGAGAGCTCATTTGTGTATAGAAGGTAGAAGGAAACCTGCAGTACCTCCTACACTCCAGCATTCTAAATAGATCATTCAGTGTGACTTGGACTTAATAACAAAATATCGACAATTTTAACACAATTATTACTGTAGAAACAGCAAAAATCTTTAGGAAGGAACTCAAAAACTTTCAGGTAAAATATTCAAAAAGAGAAGAAACTGTGAAAATATTTTCATGTGATGACATTATCTTTCATCACTAATTGCTTCAGGATGGGAATGGTATTTAATGTGAAATTACTAGCTCATCAATAAAAAAGCAAAGGCAAAATGACAAAATCTGCTAGGGAAGACAGTCTTATAACCTGAGTGTTCCTCATAGAGCAACATAGCCATTCAAAGTTACGTGGCAATTTTAGTTTTTTCTTTTACTTTTTACCTTTTTTTCCTTCTTAGATTTACTTTGCTAATTTATGTATTCAACTCACAATGTCACTTCAGGAATAAAACATAGTTATTTAATTATTAAAGCCATTTCACTCCATATATATAGACAAGAAAACAATGTCACAAGATAATTGATAGAAAATTAAAAACAATCCTGATAATAAATAAAAAGAACCATTTGTGCAGGATTCAGTTCTATCACTCCTAATATATTCTAAGTTGTTAATATGTCAGTTTTGGATTGTTTCCCCAAATCTCTGTAGTTGGTGAAGTTTTCTCCTTCATCTAGCTCCATCTTCTGCCTTTCTAAAGCAGTTGTTTGATTCCTCACAGTCTTTTGATGGCAAATAATTTTTCTCAAAAAATTTACTTCTTTCATTCATGCTCTTGACTCCAAAATACTATTTTCTCCTACAAGTTTTCTTCCTCCAGGGCTGAAAATTCTTGACTTACATAATTTTTTACCTTTCTTATTACTTGTCATGAACACTCTTGTTCCCACTCTCAACTTCTCATTCTCCTTCCTATTACTCCAAATCTCTCTAAATGCAAAACAGTTTCACAATGAGGCACAATGCTCTCTAATTTTACATCAGTCTTTTTTATACTTTTATCCTTTGGTTCACAACAAGTGTTCTCTTTCAGCACAACAGATCTACATTATTGAAAAAACCCTACTCTAAACAGGTTGTCTTCATATGGGAAAATACAAACAGCGAGTATTACTTTTAGATGTTCAATTTGCAAACCTGAACAAATAGGCCAATTCAGAATTCCACAAACTAAAAGTTAATGGAAACCATCTCACTGACTTCACAGGATTTGGCACACGCCACTAATCTACACATAAGAATTCTCCCAATTGGTTACAATAGACAGATGATTTTCACAGTATTGCTTAGGCACTCAAGTTTAGCAAAAGGCCCTTCCAGGAAGTAAAAGTTCCCTGCTAAGCACATTAGTATTTTAGAAACGCATTTTCAATTGTTTTGATTAAATCATTTTCATGCCGTATGCTAAATCACTGGCACTTTGGTTGACCATCCACAGACGAGAATTAATTTTCTATTCATTCAGTTTATCTCTCTACTGTGGGAAGCTGAACATCTTCCTCCAAGACACATGAACAAACAAGGATCCATGTATTACCAAAGCAACTGACTTTAGCCTCATCTGCAGTGAGACTGAGCTAGGAACAAGCAATTGGACAGAGATGGTCAAATGCTGTACACTGAACTCTGCCACCAAAAAAAAAAAAAAAAAAAAAAAAAAAAAATCCCAGACAAGTAGGAGTGGCAATTCAGTTTCTTGTAATTAATTTAAAGTTTCCTATGGATTCCTCTAATAAGCACTTACAGTTATGCAAACAAAATGCCTTTAGCAACTCGTTTGTTAAACAGTCAGTTCCTTCAGAAGAGAGAACAGGAGTCATTACCAAGACAAGCAAAAACAGGATAAAACAAAGTCCTTTGCCTGCCAGGGTACTCACACTTGGTTACACCAGGCTGAAGTAACTAAGAAAGCAGCTTTACCACCGAGATGCTTCTGTTTCCTGAGAACCATATACAAGCTTTCTGTAAGACTGTTTTTGGACCTACAGGACCAAGTTCTCCAGCATACATGTTTTCTTCAGATTGTATCTGAAGAAAGCTGTTCTTTGCTCTCTCACTAGACAAAGTGGAAAATGAGATGCAAAGCAAAACAGTACCCTAAAATCAATCTGAAGTTAACCACCGAGACACTGCTTTGGTGATACTGGCATGTAAATGCAGTTAAACAATCACTCAAAAGAACTGAAATATCTTTCATACTGTTCTGGTTTTACTTGATGCTTCATGAAATATTCAATTTTGACATACTCCTATGACTGGGAGTATGTCAAAAAGGAAAAAGGGTTTTTTTGGCAAAGGTTGTTTTGCTAAAGAACGATGACACAGGGATTTTGTTGGGGTCAGTAAAAATTTGCTTTAAGATTTAACGTTACAGGAAAAGTGGCATGCAAAATCATTTTTTTCCAATACGTTCAGCAGCCAGGTCAATTAGTTTCCACAATTTTCAGCTCTGTCAGTACAATCTGTGCAGCATAACGCAATTCTCAAATGGGCTTCACCACATTCACTCGTGAATCCAGCTAGCACAGCTGGCTCTGCTCACACCATTACAGCTTTCTTCCACAAACTTAAACCTTGAGCCAAACCTAAACACGTGCTTATTCTCTGCTTCATGATTGCAGCCATTGATTGTGACTGAAGCACCTTTCTAACACACTAAGAAACGGGTACTTCTCAGCAAAATTTCATCCAACTAAGCAAGCAGCCTATTTACTAGATTTTGTACTGCTTCCCATTGACTTCACTGGCACCTGTTGCTCATTTGAGGCTTCAAAATTAAGGTTTTGAATTAAATTTTTTGTTTCATTTTCATGTTGAATTTGTGTTCTCTGGACATTGGAGGAAGTGAAGTAAAGGCAGAGTGGCCAAACTGACAATATACTTTACATAAAATACCCTTAAAATGTATTCCAAATCTTACTGAACTCAGGGATTTCTTACTGAAGTAACCCACAGAAGTAAAACACAAATCTTATTAATTAGACCCTATCCAAGGCTTTCTATCCTGCTGTCTCATTTTTAGAATTCTCTCACGTCAAACTCTGTGAAATTGATGTATTTTAATTCAGAGCCTCATTTATTTTCTGAAAATATTGTTAAAAACATTAACATGTAAATGAAAAAGCCAGGCTCCAAGTAGTAAGTCTTCTTTCAAAACACTCAAAAAATCTGTATGAAATGACACAAGGGCTGCTACACTGCCCTTTGAAAGAACATCTATTGCTGAGTGCTAGAGAGAGGCTTATAGTGGAATGCATAATATATTATCAGAACCATGTAGTAGATGCTAAGTAGTAAAGAAAAGGTTCTTTTAATAATGTGCACATTAAATAGTGCATCTACTACATTAATCTAGTTTTAGTCTCTTCTAACTCTGTTAAGAATAAACAGCAGTAACACAGACCTACAGCTCCTTCAGTGAATATGCTTATATCATAATCCTTAACAAAGACATAACTTTAAACATCCAAATTGCAAGACACAATGGTCCAGAGCAAAAATAACATAAAAGGCACTGACTTACCTCTCTTTATAGGGAACCACAAGCCCTGCTATTCCTCCCTCAAACAAAAGGAACTGACCATAGTTCTGCTGTACTGTTCAGGAGAACAACATTCTTACACATAATGTGTGGTTTACCTTCACCGCTCTACATCCACCAGGAAGAACAGACAGAGCAATGAGAGGAAGTAGTACAAGAAACAGAATTCTTTTCCAAATCTTTTATCAAACAGCTGTTTACAGGTATCAGGGAAGACAGGATATAATAAAGAAATTTAAAGAAGATATAAAGAAAGGGATGAAAAGAGGGTACCCATATACTGGGCTCATGAGTTTATACCAGAATAATACTTACAGAGAGAATTCTCTGTTATGTAGAGTTCATTGAATCTGAGTTCAATGTCACCTGAGTATGAGCATTACCAACAAAGGGAGCAGACAAAATGTCTTGATTTAAAGACATTTAAATCTGATTTAATCTTTCTTTTTCACCCACCAGATGGTGCCCTTGCAGCATCCATGAACAAGCTAAGTGAATCTGTGCCTCTGTCTATAGATGCAGATAGGTCATTCGGTGTGTTCTCATACCTGGTTCTGAAGGGACAGTTTAGCTGTATCACTGACACTTGAACTGTTCTTAAAAAGATGAGACTTCTCAGATAAATCCTGGCATACATATTTTTCAAAATCTCATTAGAAGTCTGACTAATTTTAGTAGCAGCATGATCTACAGGCCATATCTACCCCTATGGCAGCTGGTATCCGCTGCGTTATATGGATCTGTGAGCAGGGGAATGACAGTTTGGCATCAATTAGGAGAGCACACAAACTCTTAGAAAACACTGGAGATTTATTTTGTTGCCTGAAACATGGTTTCTAACCTGGAAATACTTCATCTCTGCAGAGATGTGTATTTCTCCCACAGTGATGGAGAAAGCTTTGCAGCTGTTCAGGTTAATGTACTCCTGTTTCTCTGCTGACATTTAAACTCAAGGATACACAGCATTCTTCAAGGCTTGATTGGCACACAGAAGTAAAATGTGTATTCAGTGTTAATCTCCTAGTCTATTACTACTATCTTTCATAATCTACATATATTTTACAAAATTCTTTAGTAAAAAAGGCTGTCAGAGCAAATGATGCATCAAATTCAAACAGGCCATCAAGATTGCTAATGGATTTTAATAGCAGCTATTACAGCATAATGGTATTTTCCCAACAGCTGTTTGTTTATAAAATTTTCAGTTTACAAGACCTTTATGTCCAATCCCAGGAGACATCCATCAATTCATTTATAATCATTTGGTTCAACCTACATGTAAATGCTGTCTTATTTGTACTGGGTGTGATTGTGTACGTGTAGAAGACATGAGCAACTACCACAGCAATGAAAATACTGGGGAACTTTGCAAACTAAACCTTTTAGCTTTACCAGCAAATTAAGTGTTTCACATGTTTCTTTCTTCCCACTCTTGAACAGCTCATTGCAACTAAGGAAGAGCTGCCTGGATTACAGCCTATTTTATGTCCCAAAATGACATATGATTGTTTGTTTAGTTCCATGCAGCTACAGCTGTTAAAGATTTCAAAAAATAGCACATAATTGGGCATAACTGGAGCAACTGGCCAGCAGACAATGGCTCAATGTGGTCTGCAGAAGTGTGGAGAAGCATCAGAGGAAAAACATCTTGCAGGCTTACAAAGTTACATCTGATCTGGAAAACCTACCAGACACAAAACCCAGAAAAGCATGACTAAGATTTTTTTTTTCCCAGATTTGTGATGGTTTGGTTGGGATGGGTTGGGTTGTTTGTTTGGGGGTGTTTTTTGGTTGATTGGTTGGGGTATGAGCAAGTGTTTTTGATATCTATTAGACACAAAACCAGGAAGAAATAGGAAACTAGGACCCTGGCATGCTTTTTCCATTGAGTCATATTCAGAGCTGAATTGTGTGAAATGAGTGGGATTTTAAAAATTACTCAGAGGATAACTAGTTATGGGAGCCAATTATGAACTGAGGAAAAAGAAATTGAAAAATCTATTGAATGAGATTTTTTGATGTTGCACACTTAGAGATGGCTGTTTGTCCAGCTCTTTTCCTTACTCTCAACTGCCTATATAAATTTCTAAGAAACAGTTAATGCTGAAGTCTGGCCTTTTAATATATGTACTAATGGGTAATCTAGACCTAAATAATTTTGCTTCCATGGTGTTAGCAAATACCCTACAACAACAAACAACAGAGAATTTTTTGAGGATATAGGACAAGAAAAACCACACACTTCACCTTAAACAATGCCCTTTTTAGACAGCAGATGGCTTCAATTCTCCACAAAAGAAGGCTATGACTAAAATTTTCAGTCAGGACTCTCATTTCCATCATATAAGAATAGGGGAGTTGTTATGCAAGGAAAGATATGTTATGTAAGAAGGATATGGATAAACAAGCTGTTAAGTGGGTGCTATTTGTGGCAGCGTTAGGTAGCCATCTTACAAAGCAGGAGTCTTCATCCATACAAAAAGTACTGTCCTGGGTAATTAGCTTATAATAAATGTCAATTACAGCAGGCTCTGTAGATCCAGATCCTACCTCTGTGCTTCCTAATCTCTGTAGTCTGATATGCACTTAAACATCTCAACCAATCAAGAAAATTACTAGAAGAAGAATATTTGTAATTTTTTTTTTTCTTGGAATGCCTTGACATTTATGGTGCTTTACATGGAAATGCACCACCTTTTCCTCCTAGTCACTTCAATATCATACCATGACTTACTAGTCGATTTACTCTGATTTTTCACATCCATTCGGCACACCAGAGTTATTAGCAGTAATTTTCATGGCAGAAGAAGAATTAAAAAGTCAAAACTTTTTTTTCTTTTTTTAGACACTTGGTCTAAGGTGTCCCCTCATGTCTGCCAAGAGAGTTATGGTCAGATCTATGGACATGCAGTTGATATGAGAAAGCAACTAGAAAACACAATCTAAACATAATCAACTGGGAAAAAAAAACAAACCTACTTTCTATTTCTAAATCAATACTATAGAAGAGCTGGGCTTAACAGAAAAAACCATCAATGAGATTAGACTGCAAAACCCACAACTGGTATTTATAAACCAGCTGGCCAGAACTGTGGGGGACAATAAAGGAGTTTTTTTCAAATACACTAATGGCAATATACAAAGTAAAAATAACATTGTCCTATTGCAGGATGAGGATGGTTATCTCACAAACAGGAACATAGACAAGGAAGAGATGTTTAATGCACTCTTTGCCTCTGTCTTCAACACAGATGACTGACCAAGGGGGTCTCAGTGCCCTGAGCTGGAGGATCATAACTGCAAGAACAATCAATTCCCAAAAGATCCTGAAATTGTGAGGAGCTGTTGCTCCAGCTGTACCCCTACAAATCTTTGTCCTAATGGGATTCATACAATACTTCTCAAAGAGCTGCTGTCATTGCAAAGCCTCTCTCAATGATTTTTGATCAATGAGTTTTGGAAATACAGACAGGTCCCAGCTGACTGGAAGCTGATTTTCAAGTAGACCAAGAAGGAGGACCCTGAAAAACACAGGCCTGTCAGTCTCACTTCATTGACAGGTAAAGTTATGGATAAGATTCTTGGGGTATTGAAAAACACCTGAAGGACAATACAGTCTTTGGTCACAGCCAGCATGGCTTCATGAGAAAAGCTACTTTATCAAACTTGGTTTCCTTTCATAACAAGGTAACACAGCCAGTTGATGTGGTCTTCTCGGATTTCAGTAAATCTTCCAACACTGTTTCTCACAGGATCCTTCTGGACAGAACGTGCAGCCCACAGCTGGACAAACACATCATGGGATGGGTGGGCAACTGGTTCATGGGTCAGGCACAAAGGGTTACAG
>VZUI01084898.1:0-25254 GCA_013401135.1 Cettia cetti | reverse complement strand
AAAGGTTTACCTTTTGTATTACCAATCAAACTGGCCTCTGACTTTCTGTATAAAAGAGGAGCTCATCCCACAATAAAGAGAGAACCCACGACACCTGCAAAGGAACCTGTCTCGTTTCCTTTGATGTCTCTTGCGACAATGGGGGGTGAGAAAGTTACAGGAGGCACAGCACATGCATTTCTGCATTGGTGAATGTGTCAGTCCCAGCTCTCTGGGATGCATATTTCAGATGCTTATTGGAAGTTAAATACATTGCTTTAACCTTTCTGTATCCTTTCCCATATAGAATGATGCCATTTAGAAGCAACTGATAGAGCAATTTATACTACACCTTGGACAAATTGAATTTAATAAACAGTAACAGCTTAGTACAGTTTTAACAAATCTGCTCATTCCTCCACAAGTTCATTCCTCCACTCCGGCCTTTACCAGGTTCCTGGAGCCTACAGCAGCCCCTTGGCAATATTCAGCATTTAGACTGCGAACTGTCCTTTGTCTTTGAGAACAAAAATACTCCCAGGCAGATTCTGGCAGATTCTGAACTGGAAGGTGAGTCATGATAAAGTAAAGGTCACATAGAAGATTTGCAGCTTGACCCTGCAGCCATTTAAGTCAGTGCCTAACCCTTGTTTCTTTAAGAGGAGCAAGAACTGAGCCCAAAACTTTGTTATGCAGTTGAAGATATAGTGCTTGTGTGCCTTTTCTGTTTCTTTACATAGAAGCAACCTTTGTCCAAAATTCTTCTAATTTGGTAGAGCAAGTAATATGAAAAAGTTTTTAGATGAGGCTTGGATCTTCCATTAAATTGTTTTATTAGAGATCAGTTTGATTTTAGAGACCAGTCTAACTGTCATGCATTTTAAATTGAAATTATCAGAACCTGTTTTTTTCTCCAATTATCCTCTCCTGTCAATTCAATATTTAATTAAGGTATTAGCCACTTCGTCTGCTTTTTCAGAACTCACTGATTCAAAAATATTTTTTAAGTCATTTATCAAATAAGCCAATTATACAGGTTGATTCATCAAGATACTGACAACACCTGTGTTTAAATTATTTGGTGTTCAAATAGATTTTGTTCCATGTGGGGCAACCCCATGACACCATCACAGGATGCCTTAGTCCCACTAACCAGTGCCCACTGACTTAGTGCCCACTGAACCTGCTCCCCATGAACACAGGGGGTGTGGTGAAAGACTTCATTTGCTACATTAACTCAAAGCTGCTAGTCATTCTAGTCTGAGTGCATACAACAAGAAACATCTTTACTCAAGAACCAGAGGTTTGCTTTACCATGTGGCTGCCTATGCATTGCTTCTCTCGTTATGCATAACACCAGAGTATCCCAGAGATTTTTACAGACTGCATTATGCAGTTTTTACCAGTTGACCAATAATACTACCCCACGTTTTGCTAGGTGCATGTGTATTCATAGCTACTCAAATCCATTCCAGAGCATAAGATTATTAAAAATAACCTTACAAAAAGTCTTCTGTGCAGTTAATTTCAAAATGCTCCCTTTTCACCCCTATTATAATATCCTGAAGGCTTTGCTTCAGGCATGGACATTTTCACTCATAGGATTTACATGATTTTGCACCTATCCTTGAGCCCCAAGGTCCCACTGTCAGCCAGAATGCAAGTGACCAACCTGAAATCAATTGGCCCATACCCAAATTTAATTAAACTTCTCTCCTCAACTCTAGAGGAAACTGATTTCCCTCATTATAGCTTATGTGGATAATATGTGAAATTAATTCTCCTTCACTAAGTTATCACTGCATTGAGCAGACAACACAGATATAATGTTATTAAAAGTAATGAAATAGGTTCATTAGCAGTTAATGTTAATGTTTTGTGTCATTGCAATCCCATGCAGTTTAGGACAAAATTATTCAGCTTTGCAGCTGCAAGATTCAAGAGGTCATCTCCTCAAGGGTTTGCGATGGTTTTGTCATAAGGCACTATTTACACTGAATTTTCTGTAAATAGGAAAGGGAGGCAAAAAATGGACTCCTCTTCCTCTCTGTGAGAGGTGAGAGAAAGACCCCTGCAGCAGCCCTGTAGGTCAGGGACTCTGTCCTGGTGTTGCCTTTCCTAGTAAGGAGCCACAGGTTTTCACTGAGTTTTCAAGGTCTCAAGGTTTGTCAGGATTCACTCATCTGGACCTTCCTTTAACTGCTGCCAACTCTGCTTTAACAAAGCACATGTTGGCCATAAGAGTAGTGTGTCTAATGACCAGTGCTAACAAGCACTATCAAGTAGTTATGCTGTGGTAAATTAGGTATTTATTACTCTAATATAGCAATGTACTGAGCAGGAGAAGAAACCTTGTACAACAGCAGGTGTCTTAAGAAGTGGAGACAAGGTGTGATGTAGAGGAGCAGGTAGGGCATGGCAAGAGATGAGAAACTGGCCAACACTGGGGACCCTAAGAGAGCAAATAGCTCACCATGACACTGTTACAGAAATGCAGATTGGACAAAATGAAGTTTAGGTGTAGCAAAGACTAAGGATTTAACACCCATAGAATAGGTCATAAATTCAGATACAATGTCCAGCTGCAGACCAAGAAAAAGCAAGATACAACAGGATGTTGAAAACTTATAAAACAGCCTCTAGTTAGAATAAATAAATAAATAAATAAATAAATAAATAAATAAATAAATAAATAAATAAATAAATAGAGGAAGCAGAAGCCTGTGATATCAGTACCATGGCTGCCCCAGAACAGGATTCAAGATGCCATTGTCTTGTAGTCTGATATACACAGCTGTAGCCACAGGACAAGGACTGCCTGAAATTACCTGGAAAAAATATCTGGACTGTATCTGAATAGATCTAAGTCATTAGATGATTCTTCTACGCAGTATAAAAAAAAGAATCACAAGTAATAGTCAAAGCTGAACTGCTCAATCTACATCCTCGTAACACGTTTTGGGGGAGAGGTTAGAAAGTCATAGCAACCAAGGTAATGGCAGCTAATTCAGTCTTAAACAAAGAGAAAGTCAAAGGCATTTGGCCTGCAGCTACATGATCAACAAAGCTATTCACAGCTTATGCTGACCACATACCCTAGAGAGCAATATATATTTGAGACAGTAGTGTCATGGAGGGAACATATCCTCAAATGCCTAGTGCTGTGCAGAAATCTGAGCCCAAGTTAGCACCATTATTTGTGGGATCCAGGCCACCTGTAAAGGCTTGGACACAGTCACCAGCTGTAGTTGAGTGTCCAGCACCCTCAAGTATGTGGTCCAGGCTGACACTGGACCAAAGCAGCAGGGCTTTTGTTGGTGTGAGTGTGACTGCTGTGTGTTTGTATTGTAAAATGCAATCTTGGAATAGAAACCACTAGCCACTTGCTATGCCCATCCCACTCAGTAGATAAATTTTTCATTTTATGGTGAGTGGTGTGGTTCGAGCCTTGAGACTGCTAAGGACACTTCCCATGATCATTCATAAACCTCTTCACAGCAGGTGGCTCCAGCAACCCAAGGGGTCCCTGCTTGGGTACCCACACACCCCACTCACACACAGTCAGACCAGGTTTCTTTGCTAGTTCGACCCCAAGACAACATTTTAAAGAAAGTTACGATTCTTATGGGATGTGAGCAAGATTTTGTAATCTCAGGGAATGGAGATTTTTTCTGATGTCAGTAATATGAGAGTCCTTTTTCCTATTCACACAGTGATGTGATCAGCTTGTTAACTGCACTGATGCTCTCAGGCCTCTATTGCATATAAATGGCAGATAAACAGATTTATCTGCAAAGACCCTTGTGAAGTAACAGCAAGAGAACTCAACAATTAAACTTAAGGGCTGAGATCAGCACATAAATTTGTACTCAGTTTCTCAGACTTCTTACTTTGATATTTTAACCTGAAGAGTTAAAGGTGATTATAACAGTCTAGACAAGGCTGGGAGATGTAAATCTACTTTGATCACCTTGATAAAGGGGAAAAAAAAGGCTTAATCTGTTTATCAGCTGGAAATACAAGTAATTTCTCATAGGTATGATCTGATGCCTTTTGGATATCTGATTGTGAGAGCTGGAAAATACTTGGAAGACCCTTCCACTCCTTGGTCTGCAGGTCATCTTGGACCTTTCAGAACAGATGTAACCAATCACAACACAGGTAATCCAAACTGATTTCCTCCTCCTGTGAAAGAGATATCTGCTGTTTTCCTTTCTTTTTTGCCTTACTGGTGTTGTAAGCTGTTTATGGAGGTACTCCTATCATTTCTGCAATCATTTCTGCTTTAGATGTCTAACTTAGGTAAATAGAAAAGGGTAAATGCTTCCAGACTATAATCCATAGCATAAGTCATAGCATTTAAAATATCATGGTGTTTCCTGGTGATTTGCAAAGCTATATCCCAGTCCTGAGACGTAAAATTCTTCTCTGTATATCAGAAGCAGGCTGCAAGTATGGTTTTTAGCTCTGGAATGTGGAGCATGGCTGTTACCTGCTACTTCTTAAATCACTGAACTGAGAAAATTAGGGTGAATGCTAAATTCATGTCAAGGTAGATATCTTTATAACTAGACAGACAGAATGAGTTGAACAATTACTTCTGGAAGTTAATCATGGCCAAACTCCATCAGGTATTTATGTACTACCTGCCTAAATTTCCCCTGTACTTTCAATTAAATTTTATCTTCCTTCCTCCTGTTAAAACACTGCTATGTAATATTGCTATCCCAGAAGGAGTTGCTATTCTTTCAAGGGAAGACTGTCAGCAGCAAGCCCAGAAATCTTTGTAGGGTCCCTGAGATCTTCTTAGTATCCTTCTGGGTACTCGCCTCTATATAAATGCAAAGTATAACAGTATTTAATCCTATCACTCTGCTATTCATAAAAAAGAAAAAGAAAGTAGGTCAGTATGTGAAGAACACAAGACATTGAGAATGTTCTCAAATGCAACTTCTGCTTAATCCAAATGAGGTCACACTAAGTATCCCAACAGAGATGCTCTTTTTTGCCTTTAAGGATGCCAGATAGCATCAACTAAAGGGTGCAGGGCACCAAAACTTTTATTTTGGTTCCTGTACAAAGTGGAAATGTAAACAGATTTCCCAATAATCTTACTGACTCTAAGGTGTTAGAACTGTTCTAGAGAAAATCTGTGTTAATATGAGTGTGGATGTCTCTTCTTAAGATATCTGTAGGCACTACATACATTCATATATATATATATATATTTTTAAGCTGGCTATAATAGTAATAATGACCTCAAAGCTTGGCATTTCCTGGGGACTAATGACCAGTTGGGATTAATGACCTGAAATGTAGCTGCAGGCCATCAACTCATCCCAGACAGCCATTAATCCTATGGAACTACCAGTGCCTCTACTGTTATTGCTTAATTTAGTCTCCCTAATTTCAGCCTAGCTTTAAGAACCTTGCTGCAGCCACTGAGAAGCTCTGTATTTTATTAGTCCTGCATTTCTACTGCTGAGCACAGGTTGTTTTCCTAGCTGCTGATCAACTCTAAATGCTGAATAGACTTTATTAAAACTTGGTTATCAAGCTGCTGAGCATCTCCAGACATCTAAATATTTTATGTGTGTTTGCTTTGAGTGGCCCTGAGCAATTAATACATTGTTTCATTAGGAGGATTTTTTACTAACCACTAAGTGACTCTAAACACCTAATATATTTCACAAGAAGTTTGTATTCCAGCCATTGAGCAGCTTTAAACACTAAATTGGCGTCATACATTTAAAACAGAAATCACTCAGTGTTATACATTTCTCACAAGTAATTTCCTGTCTCTAGCCTTCTAAACATTATTCTTTTATTTTAAGGTGGGTTTTTTTAGCTAATACATTCCCATTTAGCTTATTGGACCTCCAGAACTGCTTATTGTAAAGCTTGGAGCATCACTGGAATTGGCTTTGCTTCATTTCCGTCATCTAATACAAAGAAAAGATGACCCACAGGAGGCAACACAGACCTTAGTTTCCTTTCAGCAACAAATTAAGGGACTAGAAAATATTTGTGTTGTTCTAAGCAAGGCAATAATTCAGACTTTAGACTTAAAAATAACCTGTGGTGTATCCCTGCATGCACAAGCACCAGCAGCATGACAATCAAAATTACTTTGATTCAGTAAGTCCTTTAATCATCGTTATAAGTCTCCAGCCCAGTGCTGTCAACACCAAGATTGGCCAACATCTGCTCTCAGGCATTTCAGCACACAGACCTCCCCACTGCTGTATTGAGTTTGCGTGCCAAGGCTTTGCAGCAGGCAGGCTGCAGGGGTGGTTTCTGTGAGAAGCTGCCAGAAGAGCAGTCTCCATGTCCAGCAGAGCCGAGGCTGGGCGGCTGCAAGGCGGACACAACACTGGTCAAGACTGGGCCAATCAGCAGTGGTGGCAGTGCCTCTGGGATAATGGATTTAAGAAAGGGGAAAAGGTATTCACAGGAGCAAACTGCTGCCAGAGAAGAGAGTGATAATATGTGAGAGGAACAACTCTGCATATACCAAGGTCAGTGCAGAAGGAGTGGGAGGAGGTGCCCCAGGTACTGGAGCTGAGATTCTCCTGCAGCCTCTGGTGCACACCATGGTGAGGCAGCTGTGCCCCTGCAGCCCATGCAGATCCACTGTGAAGCAGATTTCCACCTGCAGCCCATAAAGGACCGTACACCAGAGCAGGCAGAGGAGGCTGAGACCCCATGGGAAGCCTGTGCAGGATCAGGGTCCTGCCAGGACATGCAGACGCTTGGGAAGAGGAACCCACACTGGAGCAGGTTTGCTGGCAGAACTTGTGACCCTCCAGGGGTCTCATGCTGGAGCAGCCTGTTCCTGCAGGACTGCACCTCATGGGAGGGACTGACACTGGAGCAGTTTGTAAAGGTCTGCAGCCTGTGGGAAAGGCTCACATTGAAGAAGCTGGTGAAGGACTGTCTCCTGTGGGAGGGACCCCACACTGGAGCAGGGGAAGAGGCTGAGACCTCCCTCTGAGGCAGAGGGAGTGGCAGAGACAAGGTGTGGTGAACTGACTGTAGCTGTCATTCCTCCTCTCCCCATTCTGCTGGCCGGGAAGAGGCTGAGCGATCAGGAGTAAAGCTGAGCCCTGGGAAAAGGGAGGTGTAGGGGAAAATGCTTGTGAGATTCGGTTTTATTTCTCATTGCCCCACTCTGATTTGATTGGTAATAAATTAAATTCATTTTCCCCTAGTCCCATCTGTTTTACCCATGACAGTAGATGCTGAATGATCTCTCCCTGTCCTTATCTTTACCCACAGGCCTTTCAGTGTATTTTTTCTCTCTGATGTCCAGCTGAGGAGGAGAGTGATAGAGCATTTGTAGGCATGTTTTCAGGAAAAGTTACTAAGGAAAATTAAAATATTGTTAAGGGGCAGATTAAAAAAAAAAAAAAAACTATGAAAAGCAGATTTCCATCTTTCTAAAACAATTTAAAAATTTGTCCTAAGACAATATAGGCATGGATTCAGAAGACTGGAACATTGATGTAACCAAATAAACACCTATTTTGCAATTATTATCTCACAGGTAATGTTTTTAGAGCTCAGCCTGATTGCACACACCATCTGTCTTCTAACATAATATGGAAATATTCTCTCTAATCATATCAGTTGGACTAACTGAATTCAAAATATAGGTTGTATCATTACCTTAGAAGTGATCCAATTTGATGGTCATGGTACAGAACTGTATCCAGTACAAATTTAGAGATATGTCGCCAGAAAGCAACAGGAGTGTCTTGATTTTTCTAAGTCTCCTCAGGCAGTCCTGGTATTCAGCTGTTCTATGCTGGTTCTGCAGCAAGAATGGCAAGGCAATTCTTACATTCAAATGATATCCAGTGCAATATACTTCAAAACTTTGCAATAAGATCTTGCCTTATAATATTTGGATTGCTAGTTATGCACCAGCTTCAACTGCAATATCTGTCTTTCTGCTCATACACCAGGCCATGTGTTAAGGAATGAGCTAGTATGGGAGAAATGAGTGGAGATTATGGCATATGGGTGGAGATTATTACTTGAATAACTCCAGTGCTTTCAGTTCTGAGCATAAAATAATTGACTTTGGTGTTCTGGTTTAGCATACTTGTAACTCAGACTGATATCACATGTGGAGCTGAGTTGTGTCTGTGTGCAGGACTGCATACAAGAACACGCTTGAATTTTACTTTCAAGCCTCCAATTACTACTACTTCCCTGAAGTCCTGTCAAAATTACCTGGTTCCCAGGAATCAGCTCTGGGACTATAGACTGTTACCTCTGGACCAAGTCCATTTTGGGCTACTCCTCATGGGAGGTTTGTGTTTGTTTTTGGGGTTTTTTTTTTTTACCTTCCAGGCACTGAAACCCCATATATTTCAAAGCTGAATCACAATTTTTCTTTGGCATGCATATTTTATTTTGAATACACATGTGGTTTTCATGCAGTTAATATTTTAAGTTTGGAAAGCCTTAAATAAACACAACAAAAATCAAAATCCAAGTTAAGACCTTTAAAAAGAAAGGATATAATGGAAATATAAACTGACCCTCAATTCTGTAAATACAGAAGCATAACTGTGTTGACTTTGGGTTAGGTTCAGTTCAGAGAGGATGAATGCAATATTTATTTCAGCATGAACTGCAAGCATTGGAGTTACTGCCAGTACTGGAATCATAAGTGAAGTCAGTCCTATGATAATCAAAATCATAATTGAAGAATTTATTATCATGAGAGCAATACATTATTCTTGTATTAAAGAGGGAAACGCATTATTCTTGCATTGAAAAGAAAGCCTGCCTCTTTTCTCTTACTGTGATTAATGCTCCAAATTTTTATGTATTTAATTCTTCCAGTGTTATTATTCTTGGACTTTTATAACAAATTCATGTCTGCTGCAACAAAATAAAATTAAAATAAAGAACATACAATTTTACATTCAAAAAGAGAATGGCACTGTTTAAGTTATTTTTTCAGCATTATCTGATCAAGTTTTACTAATACAGTCTTAGACGTTGGTTTTTATTAGAGGCTTGTAAATATCTGAAGTAGGTCAAAAGTTCCTTTGGATGTATGCATCCTAAACCAACAACAAAAATTTCCACCATGATGCAGTTTGTGGGAAAAGCCATACATTTCACAAGTTCCTTGTCTGTGATGGTGCTATGTGAACTTAAAAGTACAACAGTTGCACTGACAAAAATAAATAAATAGCAGATATATGCCTGTCTTCTCTGATGATTGAATGTTATAGGACTGCACTGGAAAAAAAAGCATACCTCATTTGGCACAACCCAGCAAATCAAAGACAAACTTCTCATCAAAAAAACACTTGTTTTAAAAGCAGTCATTTCTGCACAGGCTAAAAACCATTCTCCATCAGTACACTGGCACATCTCTGCGTGATGTCATTTTTAATATTTATTATTTAATAAAGACCAGTTATTTGTGAACTCTTAGGAAAAAGCTTGTGATCAGAAAAGTCAGATTTAAGTTCTACTTTTGATCCAGTTAGTAAATACAACCAAAATTTTCCCACTGATTTTCAACAAGCTGCTGTACTGCAAACAATTCTGTTGTATCTAATTGGCACGGTCTTAAAGGATATGAAATACACTGTGAATATCACCTGAAATTAAAGCAGAGATTTCAAACATCCTTTTCTTTCCCTATGATATTGTTCCTGCTACAAAGAGATGTTTAAGAGACAAGATCTCAGTCTTTTCACTTTCTCCATTCATCCATATATTTCTCAAAGCTCTTGTCAGCCTTGCTTTTTTCTTTTTTTCCATTATATATAGTTCTCATTTACTTTAGTTCTTTTCTTTTTTTATCTTGAAATTTTTCCATCTAAAAAATCAAATTACACAATGTCTTCTTCTTAAGACTTTCTAAGATAATAGTGGCCTCAGTCAGTCATTCATTTCTTAAAATCCTAGATTAACCTTTTGCAAATATGTTGCCTCTGAAACATATCTTCCTGCTGGGTTCTTCTCAGGCTGCTCTTTGTTCAAATTGGACACATGTAAGTCTTGTCTTAGGTCACAAATGGAAATTACACCAGCACTGTCTTCACTTTTTCCCAATCAATGCTCAATTATAATGGCATTACTCCACAGTTTGGCTGTTGACTCATCTGTTGGAAATATCCCAGAGTAGAAGACAGTTGGAAAGAAGACAACCTTGCAACAAGAAGCAGCATAAGCTCAAGTATGTGACACAAGTGGTTTCTTGTTTCACAGGGTAGTGCTAACACTAGTTTTGGCATGAATCTGCATAAAATCTTAGAAATATTCCTCTTAAAACAAATGTTTGATGGCTTTGTAGTGCCTCTCTGCCATACACATCCCAGGGTACTGAAGGCATTCTTAAGATGCTGAGGTACTCCCTGTGCTCTAGTTAACCTCATTTTTAACTAGAGGTGATATACCAGTTTTCATGCCCTCTGTTTAACAGCTGTTGCCATGCCTAGGTACAACCAATTTTTTTTCACTACTTCAGTGGTTCAAGAAAGGCTTGGGAAATGCTCAGATGAAAATTCAGACTTGTTTAATGCAAAATGTTTCCAAGGAAACCTTGGAAATTACTCCTTTGCACCTCCTTCTGTGGAAAAGTGTTTATTCCTTTAGAGTACCAATGTGGCAGGTAGAGACCATTGCATAGCCTAAAATGCCCAGTCTTGTCAAGGAGGGTGTTACAGGTGAGAATGAGTACCTTAGAAATTGAAGCAGTAACAAGGTAAAGCATGCTGAGTTCGATTGTGACTTTGAAAACTGCTAAAGCACCATTATTGGTTTCTGAGCCCAGGAAACTCACATAAATGTGCAAGCAATCAAGAGTACAACCTGATAAACCCTTAGGTGTTAGCAACTGTACTGTTTATAATTGGGCCATCGTTGTCTAAAATCCACTCTGCCATAGTGGAAAATTACTGATCCAAATTCAGAAGCAAAGAAAGCCACCAAATTGTCCTCCTTTGTGGAAAGAGTGGGTGAACATTGCACTCCTTTTAATTCACTAAACCTAAGGTCATCAATTCATGTACTAAATAGAAAGGCTGTCTGATGTCTTAACTGGAGTTTGACCACCAGACCACTTAAACTAGGTGTCTTAAACTGGGAGTCACACATAGGTCACCCTTCTCCTAACATTCCCAAGGTTTTCAACCATGTTGCAAGCTGAACTCGGTACATTTGTAATAAACAGTTCCACCCTCACTTTTATTATGTATTTTTTAATTCACAGTTCAAGTGTTAGAGAACTCATCACTAGCTACCATCAAATTCTTTTAAATTGAAGAACAATTCTCTTTCCTTGTTGAAATGTTCACATAATAAAAAATGATCAAGATTAGAATCCATGGATTTTTTCCCAGAACTGTCTTAGATTGTAATAAATCCTGTGATTTCCAATACTCTGCAGGTTCAGAGCCTGTTCCTCTTTTCCACACCTCCATTTAACAAGTTTTCTTGTGGGGATTTAGAAGCATTCCTTATAGCACACTCCATAAAACTTTCCATGAGAATCAAATGCTAGAAAAGGAATTTGGAGAAAGAATCAGGAATATGGCCGGCACACAGAGGACTAGAATTTTTATGCTTGTTCTTTAAAACACTTATTCTAATTTAAGACCAGCTTATTTTTATGGGCATGAGTCCTAGGTGGCAATTAGCCAGAATTCAGTCCATGGAAAGCTTTCTTTTTGAAGAAAAAAAAGAAAGAAAACCAAGACCCCAAATTTGTCTGCTAAAAACCAGTGTAAGGCACTCACCTCTTGCCTTACACCGATTTTTAGCAGAATAGAAAACAACTATAATTTGAGATAGGGGGTTTAAGTAGGACATCTGGTTTGACTTGCATCTGGAAGGAACAGTTCAGCCAAAAAAAAGTTAAAGCTCTTGTGATATAATTAAACACATCTGTGGGAAGAGATGTATTGAGTAATATGAAAGGTTCAGTAATATTGGGCTGGGAGGACTCTCAGGAAATGAGGCAGCTAGTCAAGACAACCTTGAAGTCTGGAGAAGAAAAATCTGCATGTACAGTATGCAGATTTCTTATATATACTTTAATTGAATCACAGAAGCAAAAGTATGTGCCAAACAAAGTTAAAATGGATCCTTTGAAGAGTCAATGTAAAGATGCACAAATAGCCATCTGAAAAAAACAAACAAAAAAAAATTGAAGAAATTGAATTTTAAAAGTATGAAGTCCTAGAAATTATATAAGAAAATATTGTGTTTTCTGGTACGGAAGTTTCTGCATAAGAACTTGCATAAGATCGTTTGGAATATTATTGAGTGGCATTCAATAATGAAGTGCTGACCTTACCTTTCCTATAATCATTTTAAGCTTTCTTGTCCTAGGTAATTCATTGAGGTTCTGCTACAAAGTCAGATGGTCAAAAACAGAGGAGCCAAAATTCTGTTAGGGGGGACCAGGATATAAAGGAAGATATCGGAGTGCATTTACAGAAATTACTCCTCTTTAAACTGAAAAATTAAAATTCAGATGCTGCGAATGGAAATAATTAAAGCAAAATATCCTATGAAGAAGTACTGAAAAGGTTATGGCCTTTACATCATCACAAACATGTTCTGGCACAAATCCTTTCAAAATATATGCTTAATGTGTAACAGTGAGAGAGCAGCTGAACAAGATGAAACAAACTAGAATGAGCAAATGTGCAAAGGGCTTCTATCATTGCTATCCCTTGATATTAAGAATGTTAAAGATCCTTCAATGCAGTTTTCTGGGGAACAACAGTAACAATTCTTTCTGTCCCTCTGTAACAAATGGAAACTTTTGAATTTTTTTCTGTAGCATTTAGTTCTCTGTAACCAATCCAGTAGAGCAGACTGAATCATAGCTTGTACTGTACTTTGTCATTATGATTTACCAATACCTCTGTAATAAAATCCCATGAACATTTTGTTTGATTAGGTTTTTTTGTTTGTTTGTATGTTTGTTTGTTTGCTTGCTTGCTTGCTTGCAATAGCAGGATCCTGGATTAAACACATGTGCATGTTGAGGTAACAATTCAAAACAGAGTGTCTAGAAAAGTCTGCAAAGTCACAGTTGTGGAGTGGTAACCAGATTATATTTATATTTGTAACTTTTATTTGGCCTCTTATTGGACTCACATTTGTCTCTCACTACACTCTTTCTCATGAGAATTCAGACATCACGGTTTGATTTGTTCTCTATTTGTGCAAAAGAAGACAAAGTATGGCTGGGAATGATGCTACAGCAGCACTGACTAGGATCTCTGAATGCTTTAATGTGATGCCCAGAAGAATTTGCTTCTGGGAACATCAGGCAGAGAAATAAAAAACATGAGTGATTAAAGCACATTTCCTCTTTGGAAAGTTTTTGTATAAACATGGAAGTGCTTTATCCAACAGATGTGTAAACTTTGTGTCTTTTAAACCATTATATCTGCTTATCTAAAGAATATGATTTATTGTATTTTATTCTCATGAAAACGAGCAATCTGGGGTATATATACAATGTTAGAAATAACTTAATCCTGACTTGCATATGATTAAAATATTTTTTAACACTGAAATATTCAGTACATACACATACTACATCCTAAGCATGTAAGCAGTCCCGGGGAAATCATTGTGTAAGTATGCATTAAGCAGTGACTAGGGAAACATTCAAATATCATAAAAGAGGTTACTGGTCTCTGTTGAAGTAGATAAAGTAATAGCTTTGGAATGTAGAAGTTAAAACAATAGTCTAACATGAGAAACACTTACACTGCAATTAGGAAAAAATACAACTTTTTAACAAAATAAACTGAATTAATTTGAAGAGAAAGAAATAGGAAGACAATAAGTATAGAAATCTGCAATACTGTCTTTTAGACTGCAAACACTTGCAAGTGACCAAATTTCAAACAAGGCTATTTTTCTGTTCATTAACATCAGCATTTTTGACCTTCTCACTATTACATATATTGATGGACTGACTATTTTACATCCCCTCACAAAGTATCAAAATTAGAAATGGAAGAGATTGAAAAAAGCTAACACACCAAATTGAAAACATTGAATAGGTCAAAGTCATAGAGTTTGCTGCAATCTTTTCTGGAATATATGCAGCGGCAGAGAAGTCCATGTTTCATTTCTGTGTTAATCATTGCAAAAATTCTGTGAAATGTCAGTCTATGAAAATATTCCCACAGCAAAATCATTTTGTGAAAAAGGGAAAGTAAAAATTCAATCCATACCTACAGAATTTACAGTACACTTAAAATTGACTAATTCTTTAGTCCATTTATACACAAAATGACAGGAATGGACTATTAAAACCAAAACAGACTGAAATTGATAATGTTCCTGAGCACCTTCCAAAGAACTGTCAAAGCCTTCGGACAGAAGCCTCTTCTTATTGGGAATACTCAACTCTTGGCTACTCATCCTAATTAAAATGTAATTAGGTAAGTGTAATTAGGTAATAATACCACTCAAAACACTTAGCCTGTTTTCCACAATTGAATCCACAGTTGAGCTCACTATGGCATAAAATTCTGAACTCAGATCTCCTGACACTAATTGCAACTTCACCCCAATTTAATCTGACATGTAGGCAGAAGCCTAGAGCTGCAGGGAATATTTATAGTATGAACTGTGAGAGAGATTTGGGAAGAACATCCTTAACCCGTGTGGTAGATGTGAAACAAAGGCAATGTAAATTGTACATGCTACGATGAGTATCTACTTCATAGAAAAACATCTGGTAATTTCAAGGAAAGATGAAATAACCCATTTAGTCCTTGAGGTTTCCTGTCACATAGTTTTAGCCATCTGAGAGACAGATATGTCTTTTAAGGGAGTCTTTTTCACTGCCTCTGTAGTCAACAAAAAGAGGTAGGAGACCAAACCATCATTCATCGCACACAAGTATAAAGTTTAAAACAAATGGAAGGAACTGCTTTCTTCCTCAACCTGGACTACCAAGAAGAGCTGGCAAAAATGAGTTTTGACTAGATGCTGAGGTTCTAAGATCAGTAAAGTGACAAGGAACCTACCTCTGCTCCACCTACTACCTCACCATCAGCTTTTCATGTCTAAGGCAATAGATAGAAAATGCTGGACAGCCTAAATCAAAGATCATGTGACATCTGTAACCTCATAGAGTTTAAAATTCACTGAAGAGATCCTCAGAAGTCCATTCTGTCACCTTGTTTCCCAGCCTTCGGCCTTGGAGTCAGAAATTTCATGTAAACAAAATAATGTTTATAGAACTTCTATCATGTTTTTGGATTCCTTTTTGTGAAAGGACAATTGATGGACACTTTCTAAGACCAGTGGAGTTGAAGAGGTTGAACCTCAGTCCTGCAATCTGGTCTCCTTTTTAGAAATCTATACAAGCTGTAGAAAAAATTAAATTTCTTCTTTTCCCGCTTCGACTCTGTGGTAATCACTGCGTCTCCCTCGGGACAGCACTGCGCTACACCATTCCACAACAGTGGAATAACTCCACCCTTCCAAAGCCAGTCACAACACTGTCTTACATTAGTTGCAGTGTGACATACCTGAAGCAAACCTCAGGGCTAAAGGAACACATATGTGTGTGTTCATGCAAACACAAACGCACCACTGTCTGTTTGCAAACATCTGCAGTAAAAATACCCAAGCATGCAGGACATGCCAAGTAGGCAGCTCTAGTTAGCATTGGCACCATCCACAAACTGCTGCAGACAGAAGTTGCCGTGAGCTCCATGGTCAAAAATTCCTTCAGGGCAACCTGCTACCCTTTCTATTTTCTTAGTCTGTACAACTATGAATGTTGTGCATGCCTAGAGAAAAGCACCTTAATGATAAACAGCCATTCCAGTTTAATATATGCATGGGTGCTGATGCCATTCAGACAGCTACAAAGAGCTGCTTGGACAAATTAACTCATCTCCCAGCCAGAATAAATGCAGTCTCTTTTATACTGTGTCATTCAGCTTCCGTGAAGCCTTCAGAGCCTGCTGAATTTATTAGTAGTTGCCAGTTATTAATGTATCGTTGGCAGTGAAGGATCATGGTTTCTTTTTCCTGACTGCAAGTGCTTTTTCCTACCCCTTTATCATCTCACACATTCCAGCCTGCTTCTGTGGACCATTCTGAGCTTTGGCACTTATTGCCAACATTTAAAAGGGATCATTACCCGCCTACCACAATTACATCATGATCTACAATGATAAATGGACTCCTAAAGAAAAATGTATGTTAAAAAAACCACCCCAACATGATAATCATGCTTATCTCAGTAAAAGCATCCTGCTCAAGATGTTCTAAAATTTAAGTCAATTACATAATAAAATATTAAAGAAGAGCAGGCAAATGAAAACAGGGTTTGTTTGTGATTCTGCTTTCATATGAATAATGCTCAAAGGTCAAAAAATAAGAACTGAAAATTATTTGGTACCAAGAAAAGGTATCTTTGTACTTTTTGCCTTCTCCAGGATGTTAAACAATATATTCGCCTTAATTGAACTTAGTTTTTATCATTCTTTGAAATACAAAAATATATTGATAACAAGCATGCTGTTCACTAATTAAATTTAAAAATCATTAGAAATATTTGACATTAAAAGATTTAATTTTTTTTAATCCTAATGAGTATATTTATTAATTTAGTATTGTGTGTATTTCTCTTGAGGACCTACTGAGGACAGAGAGCATTTAAAAAAATTGCCTTTAGACCCTGGTAGATTAATGTTTTTTCATGTTTTACACTATCTGTTTTATATTCAGCTCTGTTTTCCCCTCTCTGAATCATGTATTGATAATTCAAATGTAAGGTTCTAACTGTAATGGGAACAATATAGGTAAATCACCACATTTATATATTTTTTTTTATAATCACTTTATCACATGCCTGAACAATCTTTTGGTTAAAATGACAACCTTTTCAAGAAAAACAATATCCTAAAGCATATCCTGAAGGAATAGACAGACATATTCTTCTGTGACCAATGGAAATGTAGACAAAAATTATGAAACTCCATTACACTTTGTAATATATTATTTTAGTATTTTATCTGAATGTTTTTTCTGAGATATTTAAAAACCTAAAATATTTATGTTTTTAAATATCTCAGAAAATCACCACCAAGCAGATTTTAAAATGCTATTTTTCTTTTTAGTAAGATTTATCTTTCTTTTAAGTAAGAAATAAATCATAAAAAATTACACAAAATCTTTTGCTATAAATAAATAAATAAATAAATAAATAAATAAATAAATAAATAGAATTCCATTAGTCATACCTAAGAGCCTCTTAGGTCTTCCTCTTTGAAGAAACACATTAAAGGGGGTTAGAGGTTTCACAAATAAATTGGTTGGCAAGCAATATCAATGGTGCCCTAGATTGACCCTATCTATAATTGTTTGCATATCATTGCAGTAAAAGCAACAACGTGTTTAATCTCTGTGTGTTTATTTTGATCTATATATGGACCTTAAAGGTCAATGTGATTTACTCACATTTACTGTTGGTTATTAAAAATGCTGAATAAAGTGATGGAAAGGTGTTAGAAGGCATTTGCAATTAGGAAAGAAAATGACAGTCTGCATGGAACTGCTTACTCACAGTTTTATCACAAGGGTGTTTGGGGTTTTTTATACTCTATTTTCAAAAAGCTTTAAAACTCACAGCTTGAGAGAAATACATCAAAGTATTTTTTGCCTTCAGTAAATGGGTGGCAGAACTAATCTTTCCTCCCTGGACCTTACATGATCATGACTATTATAAAATTATGGGAATAGAGAATACAAGGAATAAAATGTTTTGCACTGTCCTGGTTTTGGGTTTGGTTTGGGTTTTTTTCCCTGGGAAGTTAAATGACATTGTTAAAATTACTGGACTCTTACCAAAACTGAGGAGGAATATCAGAGTACTCCCTAAACATCAACCCACTGAAGTAAAATATTTCTTATTCACTTCAAGAGTTTTTGGTTTTCTCTGTATATTGAAAAGATTTCCAAGTCACAAAACCTAACATTCAATCAGACAGAAATCACTCAGCTTTCAAATTTAAAGTTGATTCTACTTTACTATTGTGTCTTAGTCATTTTACTGCATTAGGAATTTTTAAGTTAAATTAAAATAAGAGGAGAAATGAATAGTAGAAGAAAGAAGTCAGAACAGAAAGGATGAAGAAAAAAATAATATGAAGACAGAAAAAAAAAACAAAAAAAAACCACAGAAAAGAAAAAGACCAAAAGCAGCAAATGAAAGTAGGAGGAAGACAACCAGTCTTCAATTCAATACAACCCATAAACAAGTCTGTAACTTTAAACGCACGAATAGAGGAGCAGAAATCAAAGTCCCATTCAAACCTTTGAACTAACTGTACCCCAAAAGGAGCATATTGCTGAACCAGTTCCTCTGAGAGCAACAGATAATGGGAAAGACTGATTTGAGAAAATATTTATCCAGCTCACAACCTTTGACCAAATGCAATTGCAACACCATATTTGGAGATAAAATTTTTAAATTAAGAAGTAGCAGCTTTTTAAAATAGATTAATGCCTGATTATGGCAAAGCAGTGCTTAGGGAACATGGTCAACATTTGTTGTCCTGCATCCAGAAGTTTCTCAAGATGAGCAGCAATAGTCATTATTTTTATAGATTAAACTGGATAATTTGTGTAAGTAATACATTAGTGGTCACAGATTTTCAGCTGAATTGTGACAGAACTAGGAACTCTATGAAAGCATCATTTTTACTGACCTTTTTGTCTGCCACAACTACCTAAACAAGTTCTTTCACTTGGGACTTCGTGATTCAGGGTCAAAACCAACTGATTTACTGAACCCAGTCTGAATGGTTCCTGACAGAATAATTGGATATAAAATCCCTGTTTTGCAACTGCTCCACAAACTTGATATTTTCAACACAGGATCTCAGGATCATACCCTGCAGCACTGACAGGAAGACCTGGAGCAATGCCATCATCCTAAGGCTTACATTTTATTTACATTTGAGGATAGTCAGAGTAGGAGGTATTCTCTATCATTTCCTGGCTAATCTCCTCCGTACAAAAGCTCTGGTAAGCTCTTAAGAAGGTTCCTGCTGCCTACCTCTTTATTAGCGCCCCAGGATAGAAAAACATTCAAGTTCAGCTAAAAGCAATACAAGAGGTCTAAAACACATTCTGAGGTGCTCTGCATAATCAGGACTTGAAGCTGGACCTTTCACGGAGTCAAGAGGTTTCCTGCCCTCAATCCCTGTTGAATGCCCAGTACTACAAATCAGCTTAGCTGATTTCAGCACACAGTCAAGTAGAAATTTTTCTGTTTGTTACTTTACAGGGAGAACTTGTCTAGCAGGTGTACTCAATCATCTCTCTTGATATCATCTCATATTTTGCTAAATACTGTGAGCTACTGAGCCAGTCACTCTGAGAAGTTGTATCTCCCCAGGGTGCAACAGCATTGTAATATGCCAGTTGCCATTTTTCTTTTGTTCCTCTAAGGGACAAGCCCCTTTGGCCACTAGTAAACTTTTGAAATTCCTTGATTCTCTGTAGCCCTTTTAAACCATGTACCCAGGGCAGAGAGTTAGTGCAGTCAGATGGAGCCCTCCCAGCTAGAACACAAGCCTCACAGAGAGCTAGGTGAAAAATTCCTTGCTACCATCAGTGTAAGCAACTCCTACCTTTCATCATCATTCCCCCAGGGGGAAAAGCAGCCCAGACAATCTGATGGATGTTTAGGAACCACAGGCCCGATGCCCAGGAGCACACACGGGAATTCTTTGCTACAATCATAGGCCTAGAGCTGAGAGCAGATGAGAAATGGAGCAAAAGTGGTGCCCTTTGCATGTCACATTTCTGTACTCTCATACTTCTTTCAGGCTATGTTATCCAATACACTTCGACATTTGCAAGTGGATTTTTAAATAGAACTAAGATAACCACTGGTTTATCTATGAGCCTCTTGAACAGATTTGATTACTATCAGGGCAATAACACACCTGATAGAAAATATTCATGACAATGCATATTTGGTTTTGACTAAAAAATGTGGTTGTCATATCCGGTTTACCTCCTTACTTGCCAAGTCAACAGGAAATAAATGTACCCAATTAATAATACAAAACTGCAAATTATACCAAATCAGTTTCAACCAATTAATATTCATCTTTTTACTTCACGCACCTTTTAGCAGCTTGAACCCAAACTTTTCTTGGAAAACAAAAAATAACAAATATTTGAAAGCAGGCAATTATCTTCTAGTAAAAGATAATTCCTGATCTTACAAAAATGCACTTAATATGGTTTTAAAAATAGACCACATTAATTTTAAGGGAAATATTTCATCGAAATTATGTTCTTCTAGCAAAGTTTAATTTGATTGTTTATATGTGTCTGAGTAACTAAATGCTTTCTTTGCTTCCAGAGTTGTCCTATTTTGAAATATTAGGTGCATAATTGCTAAGTGTACTTTCCTATTTACGGAAAAATGCCACTGAATAACTCCTGTCCATCTATAAGCTTTTGACAAGAGTTGATACAACTGTAGCATGAGGTGATTAATGGAAGGCAAGTAAAGGAGTAATTAATCAAACCCTATAAGAAAGTAAGAATAAAAAATTATGCAAAAATGACAGGAATAGTCTAAACTCCTTGTGCTTTGGCATCAATGAAAACAGACCAGAGAAAAAGGCTAAAAAGTTCATGAATGTGCTCCAATTAATCTGTATGCACACTGCAATGCTCTTTAGTTTGGTTCATTTAAATCTGAAATTCCCTTCCCTGTTGATGTCAGCTACTTAGCCAAGATGGTGCATTACTGTTATGATCACTGCAGCGCATATAATTTAGATTTATCTCTTTAGGGACTCAGCTCCACCCCCTACTAGCTAATATGCTCACCATGTTTAATGATGCAAAAAATTTCCCTGAGTACAGGTTATTTATCTTTATCAGGGGCTGCTTTTGGCTGGCTGTCAGTTATCAGCCAGAATATTTGTTCCTAAATGGTTTGTACTCATCCATATTCCAGGGCAATTCTGAGGCCCATATTATCACTGATGTTTGCAATAAAAGTGTTTCAGTTCTTCAGATACACCTTAGTAATACTGATTTATGAGTCTGGACTGGCTGTATTTCTGATGTGGTGATATGAACCCTGAAATATCTCTAACTGTCATGGAAGTGAAATATCTATCCAAAATCTCAGAAACAAAACCCACTTGTAGGGGTCTTGAAGAAATATGAGGAATGAAGATATTTCTTTGAATGTATTTTGAGGGGAATGACTCGGAGGTGTGTTTTTTAAACTGAAGATCTGTAGAAAATAAAATAAAATTAAGAACAGACCAATGAAAAGAAGACAGATGAAAGTGTGAGGTAAAGGACCAATGATAAAGAGATAAGTCTGGACAGAGAGGTAGGGAGAATAATAGGAAAGAAACAAGAAAAGAAAGAACTTTGACTGTTTGAGTGAACACTTTGAGCCTATAAGATTGAAAATGATAGTTGGAAAATCAGAAAACTTAAGTTTTTCACTTGAAAGTACTTGCCTGCACAGCAACATGAACTAGCACCCAGCTTAAAAGTGAGACGCCAATTTCCTGAGTGAATAAAGAGTTCAAAATTCTGAATGTAGCTCTGCACCACAGACATGGGCACTATGCTACAGTTCAAAGATGAGACCAGTGAGTCTGGCAAGTAAGAAAGAATAAAGACAAGTAAGTAAATTTAAATTTTTTATAGTTTTGACTAAGATGACAAAAAGGGCAGCAACTGCGTGTCAGATTTGATGTATGCAGTATAATAGGCTGGATTTTCTTTTCATGGCATGCAAACATCTGTGGCACAGAGATTCTCAAGCTCACAGCAACCAAGCCCATTCCAAAACTGGAAGCAAGAAAGCCAGACACGCTCTCCCCAGGGTGGCATGCTGAGATAACACAGCTTCACTGCTTCCCAGACCTGAGCTCATGCCTGAGCTATGCTGGAGAGGCACACCAGCTTGTTCAGTGCAAGTTCAGGTGCCTCAAAGAAAGACACACTTCAGAGAGAAAGAAAAGTTAATTCCACAGTTTAGATTCCTCACCTGTGTCTATAAAGATACGATAACACCCAGCATCATTATTCTCGTCTTACTATCTGTGCACCCACTTGGTAAGGCAGAGTAATAGAATCATAAAATCATAGAATGGTTTGGAATGGAAGAGACCTTAAAGATCATCTAGTTCAATCTCCCTGCCTGGGACAGGGACACCTTCCACATAGACCAGATTCCTCAAAGCCAGTTACACAACCAGAGAAGTTGCCATCCATAATTCAAACAAAAATTGGTGTTGAAACTGGCACATAAAAGGTTTCCTTCAACTCAAGAACATGTAGAAGCATTGACTGAACAATTTTTATTCTGAAGCATGCATCTAGCAGGTGATGAATGGCCCTAAGTCTTCCCTAGGGCCAGTACATGCCTGCTACATCGTGGACACAAAAGATTTTGTAACCACTAACTACAATCATTATCCTTTGTCTTGGCTTAGGCCACAGCATGAAGAATGACAGCTGTTCTTCTGGCTGCAGTTCTGCCAGCAAAGAAATCTGATATTCAGGAGCTAATGGAATATGACCAGAATTCATGGCCATGTCAGGTTTGCTGGTTGAGTTACTCATGTGCCTGTCTCTCACCCACCTAGTGCTTCACATTTATCTGTGGCTCAGTTCTGTGTGAGGGTAAGGATCTGTGATCAAAAATATCTCCTCTACCATGCTGAAGTAGGGGGTGCCTGCTTATTGAGGAGGCTATTAACAATAATCCATCTTTCCATAATACACCACAGAGTCAAAAAATTAGGAACACCAGAAATAAAATGAGTAACAAGAGAGATTCAACAAAAGAATAAACCTCCTTATTGGCTTCTGAAAAGATAAAACACCTGGCCAATCTGAATACATCAGATCTGGATAAAGTTCCTGAATCTTTGTGGTGGAAATGAGAATGTACCTTGGATACATGTAAAAGCATTGCAATGGACTTTCTTGGTTTTAGACTGTTTGCAACACTGAAGCTGTTAGAGGTTTAAATTATTTATGAATTTTTAAATATGAAAAAAAGAACACCCTAACACTGTGTAAAATATGATTCATTTCCTTCAAAAGCCTCCTAAGTGCTTTCAGCTTACATCACGTACAAATGTTAATATCACAACCAGAAAACAGGGTGCAGAATGGAAACACAGCACACATTCTTGGAATCCACTTTTGTTGCTTTACGATGATATATTTGTTTGATTTCTACCATGACATGCTCTTCCTGCTCTGAAGTTTTCCAGAAGTCTGGATTCATGACAAAATGATCTGCCATATAAACTTCCACAATGATATTAACATATGCTGGCATAGATAGAATACTGCTACAGTACCACTGAGAGCCTCTGAGAGCATGAAATAAATGTGTAGCAGTCAAAAAAGAACTTAATTTTTCTTTTATTTCCAGTATTACTGAGGTAAATATTCATGGACTTAACTAACTGACCATTTAATGTTAATAGGATGATATTTAATATTCATATGCTATGATAAGTATTTGAAATAAGCACTCTGTGGTGTTAGATAAATTCCCTATTAGACCCATCCTTGATAATGTGCATATTGTTTCTGAATGTAATTTCTGAATTATTTAGAAAAGACACATTTTTCTACTGAGTCATAAAATGAACTGCAGATTTTCTGCAAGTTCTTATTACCATTAAGTCTAGACCACATTATGGCCAAATTATGGTGAAAACCCTTGAATAAAGTAATTTCACAGGAAGTTGTTAACCTGTTAAAGCACCAAGAAATACAGATCAAACTGAAATGAGTTTTAGTTGTATGCTTCTTGATTCAACTATTTAGATAATGTACTTTCATTTAGATCAGCAGCTAAATGTGTGAGGGATAATAGCCTTTCTAGTGCAGGTATAATGAGACATCAGAGTACTGGTACAGAATAGCAGCAAAGAAGAAGAGAAAAAAGACATTCTGACACCTTAGGTTTTCTTGTGACAGACCCTTTTTTTGAAAGAATATGACTATGGAAGTAACAAGTATTTATGTCAGACACCTTCATGGAGCTGGAAAACATGAATCTGTCACCTGATGAAAACTGATTATGGGCCATCAAGCTCAGAAGTGGAAATTCTATGCTATTGACAGGAAAAAATGCACAACATAAAGACAGGAAGGTATTTACGCACATGTCATTTCTTTTCTTAAGCAAAAACTAAGGAAATTTTCAAGTTTCTTCCCACCTTCATCCTATCATACATAAAATCAGATCAAAAACTTCAAAGGACTAATGACACAACATAAGCTTACTCCTCACTCTAAACTTTCTCAACTATTTCTAATATGTCTTCAGAAAAATCTAGTTCAAACTGGCATCTTATTTTCCAGTGGTAAAATATCTTAAGTACATTAATGTATATGACAATAGTAATAATCTGATTTTATTTTCTTTTTGCAGGTTTAGCATTCATTTTTTACTTCCGTGACTCACTTTGTTTATGACCAGAATGATGGTTATAAACAGATCAGATGACCTCAAAGCAATGTAGAAATACTTGTGTCTTGCTTGATTTTTATCTTTTGTATCAAGATTTGCACACATGTCATAGAATCACAGAATCACAGAATCACAGAATCAGCAGGTTGGAAGAGACTTTTAAGACCATCGAGTCCAACCCAACCCTAACACCTCAACTAAATCATGGCACCGAGTACCACATCCAGACTTTTTTTAAACACATCCAGGGATGGTGACTCCACCACCTCCGTGGACAGGCCATTCCAGTTCTTCATCACTCTTTCTGTAAAAATTTTTTTCTAATATCCAACCTATATTTCCCTTGCTGCAGCTTTGAACTTGTGTCCTCTCATTCTGTCAGTTACTGCCTGGAGAAAGAGACCAACCCTCACCTGGCTACAGACACCTTTCAGGAGGTTGTAGAGAGTGATAAGGTCACCTCTGAGTCTCCCTCCCTCAGCCATTCCTCACAGGGCTTGTGTTCCAAGCCCCTCTCCAGCCTTGTTGTGTCCTCTGGACACGCTTAAGCATCTCAAGATCCTTCCTAAACTGAGGGCCCAGAGCTGGACACAGCACTCAGGGTGTGCCCTCACCAGTGCCAGGTACAGGGGAAGAATGACCTCCCTGCTCCTGCTGGCCACACCATTCCTGATCCAGGCCAGGATGCCATTGGCCTTCTTGGCCACCTGGGCACACTGCTGGCTCATGTTCAGCTGCTGTCACCAGTGCCCCCA